>SCLH01000183.1:411213-438638 GCA_004367855.1 Oikopleura vanhoeffeni
AAATAATTTCAAAAACGTGATATTATGTAATACAAAAGTTCATAAGACCAAAAATTTCTTTTTATTTGAAAATTTATTTTTTCAATATGAATCTTCATCATGTATTCTGAACCTTTTTCAGCCACAGGATTTTGCCTCGCCACCTCCAGGAGTGAGGCAGGTTTCCCCTCTACACCACCCTCCACCAAATATGCACATTCGATTCCCGCCCGTTCGCGCTCAGACTTCCCCACAACACCACAATCAACCGGTTCAGCTACCAGTCCAACAACAACAGCAGGTTCAAGTTCAAATTCAACAACAAAACTTCCCGCCAAATCAACATCATACGGACAGGTATTGTTTTTCCTCTTTTAATGAGTTTATGCTTTTTTTTGTTCAAATATTATTTTTACAAAGTCACGTTTTTTTACTTTTTTAATTCATGCTCGTTTTTTGAATTTATGAAAGCTACACTAGACTTCTCAAAATTTTTTAATAAAAATGGAGGTATTTATTATAAAATGGTGGCATCGCATAAAAAGTACGAAATTAGAAAAAAATTCAGAAAAATCTTAAATTTCAGAAAAAATATAGAAATCGCATTTTTAAAACTGAAAAGTTCGTAAATGAAAGTTTAAAATTTTAGATTTTTTGCAATTTCTCTATTTTTATGAAATTTTAGATTTTAATTTTCAGAAATTTGCAAATGCAGATAATTATCAAATTACGGCCGTTTTTGTTGTGATTCTTTCATATTTTAAAACGAATTTATTTTAATTTTCGGTAATTTGCATTTTTTTAATTTCAGACTTTTTTCGTTATTTTAGGATTTTTTTGAAAAAATATTTTTTATATTTTTAAAAATCTTTTTCCGATTATTAATATGAATTTTTTCAATTACAGTTCCCGTAATGTGACTTGCACAAAATAGGCACAAATTTCACAAACCCCGAAATTATTTATTTTTACAAATTCACGTTTTTTATATTTTTCTTTAGATTGATTGACAACCTTGGTAGGCAACAACCTCAAAATATGGTAAGAGAGAGGTTGATGAATAACATTCAAAATAATCTTCAACGAAAAGAGCGAATGAGACGAAATGAAGAAAATTCAAATCTTATGTGGAATGTTGCTGCCCAAGGATCGGATCATAACGAGTTCAATTTTGAAATATGAACGAAAAAACCCCCAACACTCGAAAAAAAACCTTGTTAGATTAAAAATTTCAATATTTTAGGTCTTCAAATAAGCCCAGGTCTGATTTTTTTTAGATGGGTCATATAAAACGGTTAGATAGCTCGGAACTGGCACATACGAACTTTTTGAAATTGTAGGTCATAACTTTCCCGTCTGCGTGACACTGCAGAGCCGGTTTTTTTTTTTTTTTTTTTCTTTACTTTTTTTTCGAGTTTCCGGTTTCTACCGGACATTTGCAAAATATCGTTTTAGCCAGAGAAGAAAACATCTAAAATTAACTGGTAAAAAATCCGGAAATTCGAAAAAACTGACTCTGCAGTGACAGCGTAGCTTAAAAGTTACATTATGGCCAAAATTTCAGAAAAATCGTATGTACCAGTACCGAACTATCTTTTTGATGTGACCCATCTAAAAAAAATCAGACCCCAGGCCAATTGCTTGTAAATCGCGTTGGTACTCCCTAAAAACTTGAAAAATTTTCCCGTATCGCAGTATTTGTCAAACTTTACTTTCATAAATATGACTCCATTTTTTTAGAAATTGGACTTCAAACCGAAATTTTTATAAATCGCAAAAGATTATATTAAAAAATTAGTATTTTAGAAAAATTTCACGAATGTTCATTTTATAATAATATGCAGCATATTATTAAATATCATATGCTGTTATATGACTCCGAATTATTAAAAAATGTTAAAAACTTATTATGATCCCAAAAAACAGGATTAGTTTCAGTCGGGCAGAACATAGCTCAACCTCCAAATGCAGTTTTGTTCAATCAAAATCAGCCTCAACGATACATTCAACAACCACAATATGTTCAAGGTCAAATCAACCAGGGTCAAATTCGTTTTGTCCACCAAGGTCAAATTCCGTCAAATCCGCCCATGCAATTTCCCACTCAAAATCCTCAAATCATTCACCAACAAATCATCAAGACGGAACGGGTCACGAACTCGCCCAAAAGTGGGCAAGGCCATCCTAACCAAATTCAGCACAGTAATATGACCCCAAATGGACTTCAAAATGTTAACTTTAATGGCTCGATTCATATAGAGATGAAAAACCCACAAGCCCCGAATGGCATGCGCACAAATCCGCCACAGGCCACTACATGTAGAACACAGCTTAATCAAAATTTCTCCAACAATCAAGAAAATCACAAAATTCAGGTTCGTTGTCTAAATTTATGAAACGTCGTATACTTTTTAAAATTTTTGACGTAAATAAAAAGGTTTTAATTTTTTTTGTTAAATTCTGTATTTTTTTGTTGCGATTTTGAATTTTTTTTTCAAATCTTACTAAAAGTCACTTTCCGTTCTTTCGCAATTTTTTTGGCGAATTCGGAATTCTCCATTTTTTCTATTAAATTTTTTAATTTTGTATTTTCTTGCTGCGATTTCTCTATTTTATTAATATATCTTAATACAGTATGTGTTTTTTTAGAGGGAACAGAATCTCAAGTGTCCGGGAGAATCGTCTATAATTTGGGGAGAATTCTCCCGAATTGTTTACTTTTTGTTCCCACGAAAAAAAAAACACATACTGTATATTATATACAGTATGTGTTTTTTTATATACAGTATATATGAAAGTTAATTTAATTTTCTGTAATTTGCATTTTAATTTCTGAAGTTTTTCTTTTTAACAAAAGATAAATTCTATTATTTAGTAACTTTTAAAAAGTCATTTTTTCGAAGTTTTCTTTCCAATTTATTTTTTAATTTTAAAAGTCTATTTACGAATTAGTTTTTTTGTTGCGATTCCTTTTCGACATTTTTTTTAACATTTTTGGTGTATTTCCTTTAGGATTAAAATTAATTTTCCAACTTTTTCATTTTTTTTTAATATTTTGCGTTTCTAATGGCTGTCTGATATTTTTCTTGTTAAATTCTGTATTTTTTGTTGCGGTTATGATTTGCTTCTTATTTTGTTTTGAAGTCTCCGATTTGTGTTTAATTTTTATTGCGATTTCTCTATTTTTCAGAAAATTTAATTTTCGGTAATTTGCATTTTTCAATGTAGGCTTTTTTAGTAATTTCTATTTCTTAACCCCTGCACAGAAAAAAAAGTTCCGCCAAGACACCAGAGCCTATGTATAGGCTTTTTTTCAATGTTGATTACAGAAAGCCCAAGGTAGTTGGAGTTTCAATTTTTTTTGCATAAGGAAGTTGAAAAATTTTATTTTTGCATCCGACATTTTAAATTCTAGAATTTAGATTTTTAGTTCAAGAAAATTTAGTGACAACAGCAAGGTATACAGTGTAGCATATCACGTGATACAAGTTCACAGTGGTGTTCACAAATTATTTTGCTTTCGGGATCGATGAACAAGAATCTGGCCTGCGTCATCGTTTGGTCCGCGTTGATCTATATATCCATTATTATCCCCGGGTCACTTTAAAAATTTATTCCCTATTTTTTAACAGGCAAATAAGTTTTTAAAGTGACCCGGGGATAATAATGGATATGATAAATCAAAAATTATTTTTAAATATGGCTAAAATTTCAATGAAAAAATCACGATTTTTCATAAAAAATGGTTATTTTTCCCTATAAAAGCAGATAAGTGCGCTTCTGATATTATTTCTAGGTCGATATACTAATCAAGTAACTTTGTGGACAATTTTTATTTGCTAAAATTAATTTTTCAATAATTAAAATTTTTTCGTGAAATACTTAAATTGAAAATTTAGAAATTTCACTTCTGAAAAATATCTGTTCCTGTATACCAAGTAATTTTTGTTTTAAGTGTCAACTTGACACTTTCAAGCATGCACAAAACAATTTCTTAAAAACTGGCTATATTTAAATTTTGATTGACATAAAAGGTCGCATTTGTTTACTTTAGAAGTGAAAGATTAGAAAAAATCAACCCCCCGTAATATTTGAACAAAATTTGCAAAAAAAATGAACTATTTTTTTGGAATTGCCGCAAAATTCTTTATAATGTATTTGGACGAGACAATTCTACAATGTTTTTTTGCTGTTTTTAGATGATTTTAAGTATGCTCGAGCCTATATAAGCTCTGTGCTCAAACGGGTTAAATTTTTCATATTGAAATTCAGGTCGGTTCCGAGCCCGAAAACAATGTCCCGGAGCCAGTCAATCCGGCTTCAAATCCCTCCAATCCTCCCCAAATTCCTCAAGTCGACGGGATGGATGATTCCGAAGAAGAAATAGGCAATCCCCAACCCACGCATAATCCGAGGACTCTGAAAAACCAAGTGAAACCAGTTGTTCTTCACATAGGCCACTCGGGCTCGATCCAAGCCAAGAAAAAAGAGAAGGATCAGCTGAGAATCGGAATTAGCACAATTCAATCGGAATCGAGGGCGACGCCGAGGAATATTTCGCCAAAGCCCAAGGAATCAAGCCCCAAGCAGACGATAGTGGCAACGGCGAAAGTCATAAAACCATCATCACCAGGTTAATTTTTGTACTTAATATTTTTTTTTATCAAAATAGAAGATTTTTCAGGATTTGTTTTTGTAATACATTCCTCGCGGGATTTTTAGGATTTTCTCTCATAAACTAATTTATCTGCTATTTTTTCTTAAAAATTTAACCAAGAATATTTCGGTAGTTTTTTCGCGCTCATTTTATATGCTAATAAGAGTTATCAATGATATTTTTATCACGTTAGGCTTTTTGAAATATAATATGGTGCCATATCTAGAATTCAAAATGTTATAATCAAAACAATTTTCATTGTATATTCCTCTTTAAAATGTTTCAAACGCCATAATAATTGGGAGCAATTCTTGAAAAAAAAGTTCGTTGGAAAAAAAATTCTGCTTTTTGGGGCCTTTCAAAAATATATCCATAAGTTCATAAAGCACTTTTTCACTGTTCCAGTCAGGGAACACATTGACCAACCCCAAAAAAGTGTTCCAGTTAGGGCGCTGTGTTCCAGTTAGGGCGCTGTTTTCCAGTTAGGGGGCGAGGACTGTAAACAAAATCAGCAAAAAATAAGCACCCTGGTCTATATCTCTTTGACCTTAAGTTCGCTCAATAACGGTCGCTGAATCTAAAAAAAAACGATTTTCTAAAAATTCATTTCCTCCTAAGTTTTTCGGGGATAAGTTCCAAAATTGATTTTCGAGTCAAAAAACGACGGTGACCCTCAAAAATAGTTCAAGGTCAATTTCAATGTCAGCGCCTCTCTGCGAAAATATTATAAAAATAATTCTCGTAGGCAACTTGCCCAGCACGGTATAAGCAACCATGGGTCAATAAAGTACACGCGGAGCGCTATATATATATGATGGGATCAATTCTCCTGGATTTTTTTGATTTGAACTTGAAGTTTTTATTTTTTTGATTTGATTTTTTATAGGTTCATCCTCTTCTCCGATCTCTCGTCCAATAAGAATGTCCCCGGGTCGCGTCAACAATTCCCCAAACCGTGCCCTATCCCCCTCACGAGCTCCTATTCAAGGTCAAGTTCAAAACCAAGGTCAGCAACAAACCTACCGCCTGGTTCACCAAGACCAGCTTGCAAAACTTGTTGGCGCCCATCGACCAAATGTGACGATTCTGGTCAATGGTATTAAAATGCAGACACCACAATCTCAGCAAGTGGCAAGTAGTGTGGCGAGTAGTCTAGTAGACACGGAAGCGTCGAAAAAGAGCGTTTTACTGCGGGATCAGACACTTTTACTCCAAGATGAAATCGAAAAAGAACTCGCAGAACAGGGAAAACAGCCAGAATTGCCAGCTTCAAAGACCGGAACTGAACCAATTGAAACCGGAAGTGGCAGTATTGAAAATATGGATTTACCTCCACCGCCAAATAACGCCAAAAATGACTCAGAGGCTCTAGGAGATATCGAACGGTGCAAGTTGAAAATTTTACAAAAACTAAAATCTGTAAATGAGCAAAACCAAATTCTCCAGCAGCATCAAACTGCTTCGGCATCAAATCCTAGTCAGGGGGCAAAAAAATCTGCTCAACGAAAACCAAACCCGCAAATTCGGAAAAAGGCCGAGACCCCAGTTTCTG
The DNA here is from genome assembly GCA_004367855.1 of Oikopleura vanhoeffeni. Lineage (NCBI taxonomy): Eukaryota > Metazoa > Chordata > Appendicularia > Copelata > Oikopleuridae > Oikopleura > Oikopleura vanhoeffeni. The sequence goes on from SCLH01000183.1 coordinate 417,402, forward strand.
GGCAAAGTATCATTTCCGGCAGATCAATGTTGCCCAATCCAGTGCGGATATCCAAGCCAGGAGGTCAGCAGATTATGATTCAATCCTCCAATCCAGACCAATCCGGTCGCGTTTTAGTAGATCAGAAAAAAAATCAACCAAAAATGCAGCATCAACCCTCCAAAATGGACGTTTTGAGACAAATACAATCCGAGAAAAAGGGCGGGAAACAAACGCTCACTTTTGGCGGGAAAACAGCAAACATGAATCAAGTTAGAATGATTACGTCTCAACCAGGACAGAATTCGCAAGCTAGGATGGTTCAGGTCTCAACCTCAAGTAAGTTCTTAAAAATTTTTTTTGATTTATTTCAGTTTTTGTTGGATAAGGCATATCATAACCCTAGGGTTAGGCCACTGGGGATTTCTCGATTTTCAAGTTGGGCATATATAAATACATTTAACTTTTACTAACAGGTTGTCGACCCTAACTAAGAAGAATATGACCATTAAAAAATTTCTTTACAACCACTAGGTGGCGAAAATTGAGTTGAAATAGTAGAAAATTTGTAATTTTATTGAAAAGTGATTGGATAAGAGTTGGAGACCAGTCTCATCTGTACGCAGCCGGAAAATATGTCGAAAAAATATATGAATTTTTCTGGACTTTCCCGGGATTTTTCAGAGAGAGTCCCGAATCTTTAAAAACTGAAAATTAAAAAAATATATACAACAAGGAGGACTCGAACCCTGACAACCAGTTCCACAGGGAAAACCCCACCACTAAACCAGGAGAGCACTTGTCAACGAATGAAATTTCCTCATATAAAACCTAATTGACCCTATTTTGATAATTTTATGATATTTATCATAATTTCGGTGCTAATTTAATACAAAATAATAACCAAGTGACATATCTTAGATATGATATCTAAGTTATAAAAATGCATAAAAATTGTTTTGATCCAATTTAAACTATTATTTTAATCTTAAGAATTTTTTTGAATTTTCCAAATCATTTTTTTACTTGTCATTTTTTTTCTGAGGTCGATTTACCCTTGGGAAATTTTCGAAAAAATTGAAGTTACTTTGGCCTAAACCTACATATCATATGCGGCATATGTACCGAAAGCTAAAACACATTCGGTATAACATTAGGTTTATCTAGGATGCGGGCAAATTTATTATATTCAAAATCATGGGTTTATCAAAATTCCGTAAAACGCCTTTTGTACTTTTATTTCTTGGGCCGGGTGGGGAAACAGAGAATATTCCAAAATCATTTTCGCGCTAAAAATGAATTAATAACGTATTTGTCTAAAACGGCCGAAATTTGGCCAAAAAGTACGTTTTTTTTTCAAAACACGTTAGTTTATAAAGACAAACTGTCCAAATTTTCGAATATTGTTATTATTATCAAATACCATAATAATGTAGTGGGCAATAATAATTTTTTTTAGCTTTTTAACCTAGAACTGGACAAAATAGCAGATTTTTCTTATTTTCGTGCGAAAATTTGGCTTGCATTTTAACTCTCTCGCGTCTTTTTTTTCCGATTTTTTGGGCATTATGCCTACGCATTTTTTAAATTCCTATCCTAATTTTTCAATTTAAGGTTCGTCCGAAAGCCCATGTATCCCTTTAATCGTCTCCAGTTCTGGAAATGTCTTTTCTGGTCAATCAAAATCGAGCGATTCTCCGCAGCAAAACCACGCTATGCTGGTGAACCAACCGCAAAAAATCTCTATTGCCCTTTCCAAACCAATCGAAGAAAGTAACCAAGTTACAACCAAACCAGTTCAAAAACCCCGAAAACCGCGACCAAAAAAGCCTAAAAAACCAAAGGTCGAGCTGGTCACAACCGACCAGGCCAACTCTGACCAAGGCACTTCGGTGACCACTCCGACGGACCGCATGATTTCCACAAATTTCAACTTTATCCCTCAAAAACCGCAGATTTTACCGGTAATTTCCGAAATTTCGGCGTCTACACCGGTTAATACGATAACCAGCACGGCGGGAGATTCAGAAATGTCGGTCGAAAACCCCCACGAGCTCATTAAAAAGCTTCTTAACGCAAACAAGGTCACTTTAAATGTCCAAAAACAGTCAAATGTTCCTAATAGTCCCCAGACGGAAAACCGACCGGTTACATCCGTGACCGAGCAAGAATTAAAAAGTATCGGAATCTCCTTAAAACACCAAGAAAGCTCACATTCTCCTGGGAAATCAGATGACTCATCGGTAAAATCGGGAAGTTCTACTCAGCCATCTACGCCCACGTCCGTCCCGCAGTCTGACCCCATGGAAAAAACAGCTACCGGTACTCAACCGGTCCCGCTACAAACTTTTCAAAAAACAGCCTTGATTACCCCACCAGAAATAAAACAAGAGCCTGGCCTTGCTGAGAAAAATCCAGTGGATATGAAACCGGATTTGAACAAGGATAAAAACCGGAAACGGAGGAAATCTGTCGACTCGAAAGCCGGTATTAAGAAACGAAAACGAGGAGATACAGAGTCATCAAACTCCAATCTTCCACTGGTACCACTATCGCTGGCAGAAGCTCCAATTAGGTAATTTTTTTGCTCAATTATTTGGGTCAGTGGATTTTTTTTTCTTCAGGAGTATTCGTATTTTTTGCTCAATTATCAGGGTCAGTGGAATTTTTTTTCGAAATTTTTTCCTTCAAAAGTATTCGTGTGAGTGGGCAAATTATGGAAAAATATGTTTTCGTCAAAAAAGTTATCACCCTGAATAATACTCGTAGTTAATAGTTTTGTTTTAGGAAAATTTTTTGAGATTTTTTCTGGTGGTGAAAATTGTAGGTTAAAATTAATGATGCGCTTATAAAAGGAAATCACTGTACTTTCAACTTCTATTTTAAAGTTTTTTATACTATGAAAATATTGGTGTTGCAAAAAAAAATTTGGATCGTATTTAAACAAAAGATAAATTACCGAATAATAACCTGTTTTTTAATATACCGGTATTTCTACCGACTACTTTGTTAACTACAGTGTACTGTACTTAAACGGACGGGTCCTTAGGACGGGTTCGGCGTGAAAATCTCTGCCACTGGGGTTTAAACGGACAGCCCCGCAGGTAAATTTTATGACGAACTGTACTTAAACGGACGGGTTTGGAGAAAATTCCGTTTAAATACAGTGTACTGTAATGTTTTCAAACACAGCTCGCAAAAATCTTTAATTTTTATCTCATTTTCATGCGCATCCCAACAATTTTTATTTTTTTCATAACTAACAGTATGTATTTTTTTTAGTGTCAAACATAATCTCAAGTGTCCGGGAGAATTCTCCCTAAATTATAGACGATTCTCTCGGATATTTGAGATTCTGTTCGACAATAAAAAAAATACATACTGTATAACTTTTTTCGAAAGGAATATTTTTTACAAAAAATGATGATTTCTAAATCGTCTTTCTGCATATAAATTAAAACCGGTAAATTTTATTTTTAACCACTTTATTCAGGTTAAATATTGACGCGTGCTCACCACTTGGTGGCGGTACGATCTCTCAATTAGGAAAGCCCTGCGACGAAGGTGGAAAATCGGGCTGGTACGGAAACTGTCGATTTGATGGTTTCATGGAAAAAGCTCCCAGTTTTTACGAAGAAATCCTCGAATTTGACCGGTTTACCGACCAACCGGTTCTTGAGGCCACACCAGATATTATTAATTTAACCAAAGAATTTAAAAATTCAAAAAATTGCTTTTCAATTCCTTTGAGTGAAGATGAAAATTCGTCAGATGAAGAGGGAGCAATGCCGGATCTAACGTCTTATATTACATCAGATAAAGCCGTAGTAGTTGGGGGAATGCCCGATTTTGACGCCCACGGGTTAATTGTAGCACCTCCTACCGCTGTGGAATTTCCAGTCGCACCAGCTTCGCCGGAGTTGGAGTCAAAGGAGGACACAATGTTCACATTTTTAGGTATTTTTTGAACTTAATCGGGCAAATTACATTCTTGTTGATGAAATCGGATCAAATGACATTTATTTAAACGAAATCGGGTCAAATTTCATTTATGTTTATGGAATTCGAGCTTAATTGGATCAAATTACATTATTTTAAATGAAAGTCGAGCTAAATTGGATCAAATTACATTTATTTAAATCGGCTCAGATTACATTCATGTTTATGGAATTCCATTTTAAGACCGAGGTGGTGTAGACGATCGATCAAGTGAGCGCAACTGCCCAAGCCCTGAAGTGCCTATGTCCGCCGGGTTCAATTCCGACGGACGCCTCGTGGGCAACGATCCCGTAACTGTGACCTTGACCTTCAGAAATGGGCAAACTGACAAAAATAACATTGAACAAGCTCTAAACGCAATTTCAAGCATAATTGGGTACTCTATCGTTGACTATAAAATGGAGCCAGATGGGAGGATAAAGGAAATCGGGAATAATTCAGCCAATAAGAACGCGCTGCCGGATGTGGTGCCTAAAGAAGATCACAAGGCAAATGAGGCACTTAATAATTGTAAAAAGTGTGCACAGCCTATCTTTGGGGAAGCGGCGAAAAAACCAATTCATCCCAAAAACCATCCGGAGCTCAATTATTGTACAATGAGTTGCATGAAGGTAAATTTTATGAAAATCGGACCAAATCACAGTTTTTTTTTATGAAATTCAAGCTTTATCAGATCAAATTACAGCTATTCTAATGAAATTAGATCTACATCGGATCAAATTACAGTTTTTTGATAAGATTCGGGATAAATCAAATAAAATTAAAGTCATGTTTTATGAAATTACATCTAAATCGGATCAAATTACAATCAATTTTCATGAAATTATAACTTAATCGGATCAAATTACAGAATTTTTTGAAGGGGGTTATCAGATTTCAGAACTCATCTGCTACAGAACTTATCTTATACATATAATATACTCACTTAAAAAATTATTTTACAGATTGATCAAGCATGTCGGGACGACTTATCAAGAACAAAGAAAACGGAATTGTGTTCGAATCAAACTGACCGAAAAGTCAAGGTAATTTTAAAATAAATTAGAAATTAGGAGTACGGCTCCCTAAAACTAAACAGAGAAGTATCACCAAAGGTGACGTCATGGGCGCTAATGTGATTCTGATCGTTTTACCGATTTAGCCAATCAGGGCCAATGTAATGTTATTGTTATTCTCTTTTTACATTCAGGGGACGTTATACAGCATGAGTCTTTTCGATTTCTCCTCTTTTTTACCCAGACGGCTAGACAGCCAAAATCCTAAGCAAAGTATAGGCAATTTTGGCTGTCTACCCGTCTGGGTAAAAAAGAGGAGAAATCGAAAAGACTCACGCTGTACATTTTTGGACGACATTTTTTAAAATGCCTATCTTTTTCTATGAAAAGTGCGTAGGCGGAAATCAGCACTACAAGTAAAATACAAATTTACGAAATATTTCTCTGTTCTATTATATTTTTTATTGAAACCGGTTGGTTTATGGTATACATATAAATATCAAACTTTGCATTTTTCGGACATGTCACTTTTTATTGCACACCTTTATTCAAATTGGTAGATTTTTACGCCTACGCATTTTTCATAGCAAATTATACGAGAAAAAAGTCAAAAAAAAAGTGTATACTCCAAAAATTATGGTGCCTATAGTTGAAATTCAAATCAATGAAAATGATATTTAATTTTTTAATAATACGTACATAACCTGTTTTTCGAAAAAATATATCTATAAAACACCTGTTTTTCAGAAAATATCACTGAGTAGTGAAAAAATACTTCATCTTTTTTTCCTTAAAAAATTTAGTGTCCAAATGGGTAACGTTTTTTTTCAAATTGTTGAGGAAAAAGTAGAATTTTAGTTTATTGTTGCATTTAGGTGAATCCATACCGAAGACGCCATTTCCGCATTGCTTTGAGCGAATTAATGGACCAATCAGAATTGCATGCTCCCGCAAATCCTTTAGTCGAAGAACTTGGCGAAATTTCACCAGATAGTTTTAACCATTTCACCTCGAAGGGCCGAAGACAATTTGGTTTGAAGGATGAAAATGTTCAAACTTTGGATAAACAGTTGAAACACAAAAATAATTTGTGGAATAACTGGAAATCGAATTTTGTTCCTGAATTTAAGGTAAAACGGATCAAAATACAAATCGTTACATGTTTTATTAAGTATCATAGGGAGCGCACCGGTCCAATTTCTAAGTTTAAACGGTCGAAATTAACGGAAAAACGGAAAGAAAAATCTTAGCAGAATTCAAAGGCAAGAATATGAAAAATAAAAAAAATAAAGATGAATTTTTTGCCGGTGATAATACCGGTTATTGGATTTAAATTACGGTTTCAACCCTTTCGTTAGCTCCGTTAAGGTTAGCCAATACTTTTCGTGGTTTCCCTGTAAAATTTGACATCTTAAAGTGACAGAAAATGATCGGGGACGTCCTCGGGAAAAAATTGTGGAAAAGATTTAGAGTCAGTCTTTGCCATAAATTTTTTCCTTCAAAATGACGAAAAAATTTTTCACAAATTTTCAAAATTTTTTTCTCAAAAATTTTTATTTTCAAAAGTTAGCAATTTTTTTGACAACGGCCCTCTACTTCTGAAAATCAGGTAATGGAGTTTTATTATGCTAAAAATCGAAAGTTGTAGTGCTCTAAATGGGCCGTTTTAAAAAAGTCCATTCTGACCAGCTAAGAGGCACAAAAACTTTTTTTTTGCTGCCCAGTATCGTTTTTTTCAGAGGTCAACAACCCCGTGAGGTCAAGAGAATTTGTATCACTACTGTAGTTCTCTCGTTAGTTTTACCGCGTTGCGCTCCCATACTGTATAGCATGAGATGCACTGGGCCGAATTAAAGTTAAAAAGACGTATTTTAAAAAAATCTGCGTACCAGTTTGCAAAAAAGTTACCTCAGCGTCATAACTGTGACGTCAGAAAGTTAGTGACCAATCAATCGTGTGAAATTGATTGGTCATTATCTTTTCTGACGCCTCGCGGTTATGACTTCTGAGTAAAACTATCCTACCGAAGTATAATCTTCGATATAGCTAGGGTTAGGCCACTGGGGATTTTTCGATTTTCAAGTTGGCCATACAAATAATCCGACATTTTAACCCTATGACGTCCAAAATGATCAACGTAGCGACCTATTTCCCTTGTACCAGTCATATAACTGGAAACTTCTGCTGATCTTAATTGATAATAATTGATATTCATGTTTTTTAAACAAATTGTTTTCTTTTTAACCCTTGCATAGAAAAAAAAGTTCCGCGGAGGCCCCCCCCACGTTTCAGAACACTGACCAGAGCCTTTCAGGAGGATCTACTTTGACCGCTGTTTACAGAACACTCATAGGAGCTCAACCTTTAATCCTTTTTTATGAACAAGTCATGAAAATATTTGTCAAATTACATTTATTTTGATAACATTGGATCTAAACCGTTCAAATTACGGTCATCTTGAAATCGGATAAAATTACATTATCTTTATGAAATTTGAACAAAATCGGGTCATAATCATTCATTTGGATGCAATTTGATCTGTTTGGTCAAATTTCATCCAGTTTTTAAAATTTTACAAAAAAATTTCGCAATTACAAAAATTAATATTTTATTTTCAGACTACAGACCTCAATGAAAATGACGAACTTTTCATCAGCCGCATGTTTGATCAGCGCTTTGGTAATGTTGCAGATAGACGCTTTTGTTTATTATGTAAAGATACTGGAGATGGTGATGGAAATATTCAAGGTCGCCTTTTGGCGATTAACAGGGACTCATGGATACATGTTAATTGTATTTTGTGGGTCCCTGATATTCAGGAACATAAGGTAAATATTTTGGGGTCATATTACAACAAACTAAATTTTGGGGTCAAATGACATTATTGGGGTAATATTCAATTTAACTAATGCGGGTTTTTTTTAGCCCAACGAAAAGGTAGGACAGCGCCGAAGACCAATTTGTCGCCACGTGTGTTTATACGGACAGATTTTCGATTGTAACTGTCTGTTTAAGCGCATTTTACATTAGCAATCGAGTCGAATGTTCTCAAAACGGTTCATCCGATTCAAAAAATTTCAATTGTATTGTAGATTCAATATGTTCATACCAGCAAGTCATTTTTTTCACGGATCCTCTAACGGGCTAACCAGTTTTATTTCTAAATCGGTATCTTGGTTGTGCTGAAAGACAACCTGTCGAAACGCTATTTTATTCAATTTCTTCATTATATTACTAAAATTATTTCAGGGGTCAAATTTAAATAATTTTATTTCAATTTATGTTACAAAAAAATAGTTAAAAATCAAATTTCAATAATTGTATTTCAATTTTTAAACATATTAACAGCAATTAGTTCACGTATTAATTTGGAATACTTTTGCTCCAATTTTTGATGATATACAATTAAATACCTACTCGTTGTTCTGGACTTTTTAGGGGTCAAATTTCAATAATTTAGTTTCAATTTTTAGTCATATTACTGAAATTTATCAAATATAATTACTTATTATTATATTAATATTATAGGTATTAATTAAATCTAAAAACTTATTTAAGAATGGTGCATTATTGAATGTTCACGCTGTTGTGTCTCGTTGCCAAAAGCTTTTGTGTTCAATTTGTTCAAGACTTGGAGCTTCGTTAAGGTGTTCTAGACAACGATGCGATTCACTTTTTCATATCGCATGCGCTAAAAAATCTGGCGGAGCTTTCCTCGAAAATCGGGTATGTATAGAGAAAAAAAATACGCTAAAAGGTCTGTTTTTAGGATTTAAAATAGTTTGGAATTGGCACGATCTTTTTGAAATGTTGGGCCACAATATAAATTTTCAAGCTATTTTCCACTAAAGAGATGTTTTCCGATTTTCACCGGTAATTTTCATGCTTTTTTGGTAAATTACCGGTAAAAATGGAAATCGAAAAAACCGGCTCTGCCGCGGAACGCACTTTGAAAAGTTAAATTATTGCTCTAAATTTATAAAAGATCGTATGTACGAGTTCGGAACTATTTCGCCGGTTTGACGGTCCCAAAAATAGCCTAAAATTTAGACCCTAAATGAAACTATTATTATTTTTTCATCAATTTTGAATTGTAAAATACAAATTTATAGTGATTCTCATATTCTATTCAGGTTTTCGTTTGTGGGACCCATGCTTCAAAAACTCAAACTTCTGATAATATGAAAAGTTTAAGTTGTTGTCGGAAATTGTTTATCGACACTGATCAAATAAATCAGGTAATTTTTATCTTTATTATTTTCGCAATATAAATTTAGGCGGTGGTTTCATTAGCATGTAAAAAAATTGCATTAAAATGAAGAAAAAATTTACCGCGCAGTTGAGTGAAAATGGTAGATGGTATTTTTTTAATTATGGGTCATAATTTATGGGTAATCTTATCACGAAAATCATTGTTGTTGCTGCATCTTTATGACCAAAATTATGATTGATAACATAAGTTGATCGTCGTCCACTATTTACAGGTGAAAATGATTTGAATTTCAGGAGTAAAAAACTGAGCACCATAAATTTTGTTTTGAAATGAATTTAAAAAATGAATATTTTTCAAAAATGATCGATAAATATTTACCCCAGTTTTACTGAAAGATTTCGCAGTATACAATTTAGAGTCCCACACAATGTCGTGAAAATTCAAGTTATAAAACATCGTTGACCCTCACCTGCGCCGCTGTGTTTTGAAGCACAAAGTCTACGTCTAGGGTGCGCAGCGGGAACCCCACAGACTAACCTAAAACTGTTGATAAAAATTTATTTGCTATCGGAGGGTCATCGCCACCGAAAAAAACAATTCCGAGCAAAAATTTTTTTTTGGCCATCTAGTGGTTAGAAACTGAGTTTCAAAAACCCTCTCTGTTTTTCGTTGGTATCGTCGGTTAAAAAGTTAGAAATTTGCCCGCTGCGCATCCTACTCATAGACTATGTCACATATATAGGCAGCGCACCGGGCAAAAAATTATATTTTAAATCACGCCATTCATCAATAAATGCGAATAAAAATCAATAAGGTAACTTTTTTTTTAGAAAACCCCAACAGTTTTGTCGCGATCATTTGAGAACGGAACAAGATATTCGCAAACGGATTTTTGCATCCAACAGACAATTAAAAACTCCAAGACCAAAATTTTTTGATTTTTTGACGGATGTCCGGTTTTCGAACCCCAGCAACCTAGAATCAGAGGCTCGAGCAGTAACCAATACACCAAGGAGGAATTATCAACTGGTGAAATTTCCCCATATATTATACAATCGGCTCTATTTCACCGGTGTCATATGACAAAAATATTTTTGCCAAAAAATTTCTGACGACCAGTTGTAATTCATGCCAAAAAATTGACTTCGAAGAATGTGCGGTGTTCTCAGAATCGTCTTTTTAGACCTTTACCGGTCAATTACCGGTAAACCGGACATCCGTCAAAAAATCAAAAAAATTTGGTCTTGGAGTTTTTAATTGTCTGTTGGATGCAAAAATCCGTTTGCGAATATCTTGTTCCGTTCTCAAATGATCGCGACAAAACTGTTGGGGTGTTCTAAAAAAAAAGTTACCTAAGNTCACCTGCGCCGCTGTGTTTTGAAGCACAAAGTCTACGTCTAGGGTGCGCAGCGGGAACCCCACAGACTAACCTAAAACTGTTGATAAAAATTTATTTGCTATCGGAGGGTCATCGCCACCGAAAAAAACAATTCCGAGCAAAAATTTTTTTTTGGCCATCTAGTGGTTAGAAACTGAGTTTCAAAAACCCTCTCTGTTTTTCGTTGGTATCGTCGGTTAAAAAGTTAGAAATTTGCCCGCTGCGCATCCTACTCATAGACTATGTCACATATATAGGCAGCGCACCGGGCAAAAAATTATATTTTAAATCACGCCATTCATCAATAAATGCGAATAAAAATCAATAACCAATTTACCGCGCGAGAAAATTGAGAAAAATTGTCATTTTTACCAGTCAAAATTTTAAATTGACAATTTGAGCAGGTCCGCATCGCCCGCAAGAAATTCCATTCGGTACAGATTGTGGCCCTTGAAATTCTACCCAACATAGGCAAATAAAAGTCAGGGATAAATTAAACTGAATTAATTTTTTCAAAAAAAAAATCCGCCTACGCCATTTAAAGGGGAAATGTGTATTATGAAAAATATATCAAAACAACCCTTAAAGTTCCCCATGTTTTTAGGAGAAAAAAAATTGAAAGTTTTGTTTTTTAAATTGAAAAATTGTTTCATGCTAAAGATACTTTCACAATTATTTTAGTTTAAAAATGTTTTTAGGTTTGTGAAGCAATTTACTCTGGTGGTTTTGATAAGGAAAATGTTCTCTCGCTTCGATGTGGAAATTTGAATCTTACTAATTTTGGAAAGGTAAAAACCTAAAGCAAATTTTTATTTTGAAAGTTAAAAAAACTGTTTTAGATCCTGCCTGAAATGTTTGCCGAAAGTAACTGTATTTACCCTATTGGCCTTACTTATACTAAGCGGTTTTGGTCGACGAAACATTCCAGAAAACGGATCAATTACAATCTCAAAATTGGAAGAAATAATGGAAAAACATGCTTCAATATGAAGGTAAAAACCTAAAAAATCACGTCAAACCAAGTTTTTGGTTCTAAGGCGGTATCGTCGATACGGTATCGATCACAAATATAATTCGCTGGAAATTTCGAACTGAGCTATTTCGACCAAAAATGATACTAAAAATCTTTTGGTGATATTTCCGATAAATTACGACGATCCAATGTGTAATTTAGGAAAATATTTTTTAAGGACGTAGGGGGAACTTGTGGTCCTAGAGATGTGAGACTTAGCTCATTATATTTTTTGGTCGAAAATGTCAGCGAATCTATTAAAAGGATCTTTAGGTTGGTCGTTTTTTTTAGGTAGGACCATTAGGTATTTTTTTAGACGGACCAGATTTACTTTTCAGGGACTAACCGTTAGAATATTGAAAAACGGTTTTTTTGCATTCAACTGAAAAAGCTGAGGCCAAATTTTTTTTGATTTTTTTTGCTTGACGGTAATTCACGTGTTTACCGGTTTCTTCAGTTTCTCTTCAATAATAAACAAAAATACATGAAAACCATGTTTGTATAATGAAATTTTATGTAGATTTTTTTGTATCACAAATTTTGAAATTTTACACGCTGGGGTGTCAAATTACACGTTTATGTATCTCCTTAAGTTATATACATATTAGCACGAAAATATACTGACTTGGGTAAATATTTGAGAGAAAATTTTGGCATAATTTTTTTGAATTGACACCATCTAGGGTGTCAAATTACACGTTTATGTTACTCCTTAGTTAGATACATATTGGCACGGAAATATACTTACCTGGGTAAATTTTTAAGAGAAAAATTTGGCAATAATTTTTTTGACTATGACACCATCTGGGGTGTCATAATTACAGAGTTTATGTATTTAAGTTATATACTATTATCACGAACATATACTTCATGAGTAAATTTTTTGAGAGAAAAATTTTGGCAATATTTTTTTTGACATTGACACCATCTAGGGTGTCAAATTAAATTTTTTTTGAAATATATTGATATATAAGATGCATGGACTTACAGGGAAACTTTCCACGAAATTTTGACAATATTTTTGTTGCAATCCGACACATCTAGGGTGTCAAATTACGCTATTTCGTATATTTTTGAGTTCTTAACATACTGCATGAAAATATACTTTTAGGGGCAAGTTTTTGAAAGATAGTTTAGCGATATTGTTTGACATGAGATAACGTAGCGTGTCAAATAACAGCAAATAAATATTATGACATAAAAAACTTACACGAGCAATTTTCAAGAGATAATATCTCGAAAGAATATTTTTAAATAAAATAAATGTTAAAGATAAATGGAAGATAAATTGAAGATTAAAATACACTTTGCTCTAATGTGATTGTTTTCACCCTTTGAAAATGTCACCCCGGCATCACTAAATCTGAAATTGAAAAAATTAAATTTGTTCACTAATTTTAATTGATGAATTTCCAAAACCGTTTTTTGGCAGATTTTGAAGAATTAATATTTTTGACAATTTTCGTTATTGTCAGCAGTAAGTATCTAGCGAGCATCCAGGAGCTGATCTCATTAGAATTTTATCTTCAACTATCTCTTTGTTTCATCGAACGTATGATAATAATAAAATCAGTTAAAATGGTAAAAATTTTGCTTTTAGGCAATATTAACAAGTGCGGTGATAGCCAGCTTTCCGGAATTATATAGCTTATTATAAAAATTAAAGATAATATATCGAATTTGCCGTCGGTTGATAATACTTGACTGATTTTGATGCAAATGATATCACGAGTATTGTGGACAAAAATTCGTTCTCAGCAGTCAAGTTTGCTAGATATTGGATTGACATACACACATTTTAAATATTTTGACTGCATTTTGTCCAATCACGTTCAATTTCAAATTTTATTTTTCCTTAAAATTAAAAATGATTTAAGCAAAAATGCATATTGTGTTTTAATGTTTTCCATGCAAATAAAATTGAATGCAAGGTGTTATTGACACCCCAGATATTCAGCATTCAAACGATTATTAATAAATGCTCGTCTTTGAAATACCATGTGAGTCCATTCCATCCAATATCTATAATATTTATTTGCAGTGTAATTTGAGACGCTACGTTATCTCATATGTCAAACAATTATCGCCAATCTTTTTTCTCTCAAAAAGTTACCCTAAAACTATATTTCATGCAGGTATGTTAAGAGCTTAAAAAGATACAAAAAGTGTAATTTGACACCCTGGATGGTGTGAATACAAAAAATATTGCCAAAAAATTTGTCGTGAAAGTTGCCTATGTTAGTCTATTTCCATCTGTACATCCATTATATTTGAAAAAAGTAATTTGACACCCAGATGGTGTCATATGTCATAATTATTGCCAAATTTTTTCTCTCAAAAAGTTTACTCAGGTAAGTATAATATCGTACTGATATGTAGATAACTTAAGGAGATACATAAAAGTGTAATTTGACACCTCCTTGCGGTGTCAAATTTCAAAATTTGTGATGACAAAAAAATTCTCCATAAAGTTTCATTATAAAAAATGGTTTTCATGTATTTTTGTTTATTATTTAAGAAACTGAAGAAACCGTTAATTACGGTTAACCGGTCAAGTAAAAAAATAAAAAATTTTGGCCTCAGCTTTTTCAGTTTTCAGTTGATGCAAAAAACCGTTTTTCAATATCTCTAACGGTTAGTCCGTGGTGAAAAGTGAAATCTGTCGCGTCTAAAAAAAATACCTTATGATTTCGACTGGGAGAACACAAGCTAGCGACAAATGGTTTCCTGCATCGTGTCACCTTGGTAAAAATATGCGGTAGAAAATTTTTTGGCTTCCTAGGTTGATCACGTTACCGGAAATCAGTCATGAATTGCTCAAAATGACCGAAAAACCCGGTTTTTTGCGAATTACCGGTGAACCGGTAATCATCGGAGAAAAAGAATAATTTCCTGCATTCCAAATTCGGTTAGATTCAGATGCGAAAACGCGTTTTGCCTATTACGTCTGGTTCTCTCAGAACATATACCCCTTAAGTGGTCGTAGCTAAAAAAAAGCGACCCTAACCTTTTTTCAAAAATTAAATTTTCTATTTTTAGTCTAACGAAGTTGATATCGCAAATGGACCTATTTCATCTCCTCTGACAGAATTGTTTTCAATGATAAATAATTCGCGCAAAGAGTTAAAAATGTTGCCCATTTCTCAAACTTCTTCATCTCCCAAAACATTCCTGCTCAAATTCAATATTCCACAAGTAAGTTCTCTCTAAAAATTATGATACGGATTACGGGCCCTCGGTTGACAGATCGTGACTATTTGAACGATACAAAAAACGCGGGATAATAGCACCCAATCGAATTCACTGGATTGCAGAATAGGCCGATTTCATTGGTCAGATTTGGGCGAAACAACCAATAAAATGCTCGCATTCCGCATTTTTCAAATTGTCCGATATGTGACATATCATATGTCGGTTAAAGGGCCCCTTAATCCATATTGCTTGTGGTGTCAAATTACAAGTTAAAAACCTGTTTTGGATGAGACGGTTTATTAAGCATGGTTTCGTTTATAAAATAGCCAATGAATTTTTATAAGAAACGGAAAAATTATTTTGCGGAAAAGTCTTTACCGTTTGAGATTCTATCGATGGAAGCCTGCACTTGATTAACTGTCATGTTCTACATCTAGTACATTCATTATGAATTTATTTTCATGTGGCAAACTTTTGACAAATTAATTTCGTAAACGAAAATATATTACTTTATTGCAATTTTGCGATTTTCATGATCAAAAAATATTTTCTGTCGATTTTTAACAACCACCAAATTTGATATATCATATGAAATATGAATCATATTATTTCATCCTAAACATCGTTCACTTTGTAATTTGACGCCATTTTTATCTCATTGCGACATTTAGAGATAAACGATCTTTCAAAAAATAATTCAGATTACACGAATTATTCAAAATTTGCCCTGGGCACAATATTGCAAAGATTACGATCGAACCGATGTGAACCGTCTCCTTCAAACTGCCCTAACCCGCACCACCAAGTTAATTTTACCACTGGACTTGCACTCCTCTCAATTAACCCCAAAGCGTCATTGTGGTCAAAACGTGTCAAGCATCGATGATCGGTCGATTCGCGAATACCATACCCTGGGGGTCGAGAATTCGGTTTATTTAACAAAGTCAACTATTTATAACATTGGCATTTTTGCTGTGAGACAGTTTGAGACTGATCAAATGGTTATTGAATATACTGGCGAAGTTCTAGAATCAAATCTCAGAAATGTTATAGAAAATCAATATAATAAATTAAATAGAAATGTTTACACTATTAGGTAAGTTCTAGCCACGGTCATTTTACAAGCTTATTTGTTAGGAGTTTTTATTATATCCGAAATTTTGGGCGAAAAGAGATAATTTCGTTAATTAATACTGATATAAAATACTGAAGAGTTATTTCAACAATTTAGTAGCAGTTGTTTCGAATGTATACAGTATGTAAAAAAATTGTTCGAGACCGACAAGGGAAATTTCTCTGGATCAAAACCTATAATTGGCAGGAGAATTACTTTCAATCCAGAGGAAATTGGAGCTTTTGGGTCTCGAACAATTTTTTTACATACTGTATATCTCGCCTATTAACATAATTTTTTGGACATTAATAATAGAGCTTTTCGGGCATAACTAAACGTAAGATTTATTTATTTTATGTGACTTAAATTATCTCAGAATAACACAAGTTAAAAATTCAAAACAAAAGTTGCGGAATAACTTTTTAAGGGGGTGGCATAAGTCCAGCAGATTGGTACATTTTTTCAGAGCAATATATGAAAGAAAAAAAACAAAGGAGGTTTCAAGGAGGAACCTTGAAGTCGACTTCCTGATAGATTTATTAGCACCTATCGGCCGACTTCAAAGATTATTTCAGTGGTATTTGCAAATCAATACAGGGAACTTAAAATTGATCTCAAAGGTCATCTACTGTAATAAATTATAAAATCTCAAAAAGTAATTCCGACACTACTTCTAGATTTTGAAGGCAGTGTTGTTCTGACAAAAATATAATAAATCTGATATGTACTCAAGGCAGAACATCTGTCCTAAAGGTACAAAGTTCAAAATTTTCTATTGTCAAACTGCCACCAATTATTTGGCTTTATTTGATCAAGTCGATATGGCATTTTCCAGATTTTTTTGCAAATTAAAATATTATTTTATCTAACAATTTATTTTTAGCTTGAATATGGACTATTTTCTAGATGGAAGTAACTGTCCATCAGCCTGCCGCTATATAAATCATTCATCCTGCCCAAATTGTGTTTTTCAATTACTTCATTTACCAGAAGAAAAATTTCCAAAATTAATTCTTCGAACCTTGAAAATTATAAAAAAGGATGAAGAGTTAACTGTGAATTATTCGCGATATTCAATGGTAAGGAAAAATTCCTACAATAGTGTCTGAAAACGTTTCTGACTTTATTTCGGATGTGGTCAAATTACCAAAAAATGAGCGTTATTTCCTTAAGAAATACAATATTATTTTTTTTAAACGGGGTCAAATTAAATTTTGTGGACTTTATTTTCAATTTATAAGATGATGAATTTTAACAAATGTATCAATAAAGATATTTTCAAGGCAGTTTCAGCTAGCTGAACAGTGATTTTCCATAAAAAAACTATTTTTTATCTAGTCAAACTGTCTCAATGATATCTTCATTTATAGAACGTCGTTTTGTGTTAAATCGATAAATCGAGTCCTATCAAATCGTACCGTTTTGTATTTTTATAAATTAACTACTGTCTAGACATTACTGCTGATTTTAAAAATGTAATTTGACTCCGAATTTCAAATAAAGATCATATTTCATTTCTTAAAAAATGACCCTCTTTAAATTTCACAACTTTAACGACAAAATTTTAGGGTGGTTTCAAACAAATCCACTTTTTCCCTGCCAAATAATCTCTTGACAACTCTTACCTATATTTGTGCACATCTGTCTGTGCATGTGCACTGCACAACTATTGGAGTTAATTCGTGCTAATAACTGGAAAATTGGTTTTTATTCTGTTACCAAAATTTCAAGATCTCGTTCATAAACTAGCGATAGCGCACATTTTTCGCCAGTTTTCAAAAAAAAAATTCTTATTTCTGGGAATACCCTTCTGATATATTTAACCTAATTCGAAGATTTTTTATATTTTTCATCTAAATTTTCGAAATAAATTGTTATTAAAATTCACTCTCGATATTTGTTTCAATGTAGTACGGCAAGACGCAATTAAATAGCAGGCTTAAAATTATGATATAAGTATTCAACTTCAGTGTTTTATTAAAAAATGACATTTTATTTTAGTTTTTAGTAAAGCTGTTTTGGCTTAAGCCTAAAGGTACTTGTAGTTTTTGGCATTAAAGGGTGCCACCCTTTCCATGACGATAACAAGAAAACTAGAAGGCCTCGGTTATTTCTCATCCGCTTAACCGGTAACAGGAAATCCATTATATCGAATATTATACCTAGGTAGACGTAGACGTGTTCCGTAGAACTTTGACGAGACCTAAAGAATCCTGTGATGTGATTGGTCAATACGCATTGACTCTTGTGTATTAATCAATGAAATCACACGATTCTTTAGGTCTCTGAAGTCAAAGTTCTACGGCACACGTAGGTATAACCTTCGATACAGGCATTTTTAGAATAAAACTGTAAATTTTTTTTTCAAGAATTGAAAATACAGTCAAAGTAGAAAATATTTCGACAGTGATCATGCTATTATCAACAATCATAAAAAATACATGCCTTCAGATGATTCCGGAGAATAAAATATTTGGGCTTCCCAAGATTTGAACCCCTCAAAATTGAATTCCGTTGTATCTTAAGGGAGTGGGTGTCGCTGATTTGAGCCTCTTCCAAGGTCATTTCCCGCCANAAAACTGGTAGAAATATGTTCTCAATTAACACAAAAATTGTAAAATTTCGATCAATTTATCTTTAAATTGAATAAAACAAAGATTTTTTGATAAAGTACGACGTCTTCAAATAATTACCTAAAAAGAAATATTAACAAAAATCTCCTTTGATTTTTAAACGGTTAAGATGAAATTCAGAAATTCTCTTTAAAATCTGAATAATCTCGGTCAATTTTGTTTAAAATTGAATAAAACAGAATATTTCAAAATCGTATGAAATGTTGCCATACATTTCCCGGAAAATTGTTGAAAGAATTATTCTCTGTTTGTTTTTATAAATAGTTGTTTTTGGTGTTTAAAAATTATTTTAAAGCATTTTTTCTGGTTTCTAAATTTTGTAAAAAATTTAGGCACAGAATGAAAAGTTGACATGGCCCCCAGGAGACGCAAATAATAATAAATGATGAAAATTGAAGGAGTATGTACGAACTGCGTGTCTTTTTAAGAAGCTTCCTAAAAAAGCTTCCTAAAAAACACTCAGAAAGTATCTTCTCCTTCAATTTTTACCATTTTTCATTATTTTTTTTGTGTGAGGCTCCGGAGAAGCCTCACACATGATGCATTAGCGCATTTTTCTTGAAATTTATCTTTCGGCGAACAAAAACGCGAAAAAACAAATAGTAAAAATTTTGAAATGGTCAGTTTGAGAAGCTCAGTCAAAAGGTATCTTCTCCACCAGTTTAAGAGATACAGTTTCGGCTCATACTGAATCTGAAATCACAAGGCTTGTTTGACAATGCATTAGAGAGTTTTTTCTAGAAATTTTGATTCGGCGTCTCTTTGGGGCCATTTCAACTTTTCATTTTTATTTTGAATTTTGACAAAATTTTAGAATTAAAAAAAAATTGAAAATTGACAAAATGCTTCAAAATAATGTTTTCCGTTAATTCAAACACTTCTAAGGATTTTTGTGCAATTTTAAACTCGGTAGCGTCAAAAGAAAACAAATTAGCGCACTTTCAATTTCAATGATTAATAAATCAATAATTTTGTTTTCGTTTTTTGGCTTTTTTCGCCGTCGAAAGCAAAAATTTAAAAAAAAATTTCGTGAGAAGATGTTTGTATTGTTGTTTTCTAGGCTGACACAAAAATAGCTCAAAAAATGATGTAAATTGACAAAGAAAATAGTTTATTAGTGTTTCTTGGGGACGCTTATTAAATGATTGTGTGTGTGCGTAGGTGCAATTGTATCTGATTTCTGTATGTTGTGAAATGACCGCGAAGGTTGGTTCTGTAAGTCACAAATGTTTTTGGAATATCACCTTTGCTAGTTTGGCGGGAAAGGACCTTAGAAGAGGCTCAAATCAGCGACACCCACTTTCTTAAGGGAGTGGTTGTCGCTGATTAAGCTGTTTTTTTAAGGTTTTACACATGGTTTATTGCTGAACTGGTAGAGGTGGTATTGAAAAAACTTTCTGAACGTGCAGAACAAGCCTGGAAGATAATATTAATACTAATTGTAGTCTGATACAATTCAACCTACGCCCACGCACTCACCCTGAATAAGCCTTCCAAAAAACACTAAAAAGCTTACTCCTCCTACAATTTACATCAATTTTTTGACTCAAGTTCCGGAGAAGCAATATCAACAATAATCTAGAGTCTTTTTTTCAAAATTTTGCTTCTTACGGAAAAAAAATGCAAAAAAAAATTATCTGTCAAAAGCAAAATTTTGAAAAAAAGGCTTTCGATTATTGTTGATATTGCTTCTCCGGAACTTGAGTCAAANTTGGTGCAATTTTTAACTCGGTAGCGTCAATAGAAAACAAATTAGCGCACTTTCAATTTAAATCATTAATAAATCAATAATTTTTGTTTTCGTTTTTTGGCCGCCGAAAGCAAAATTTAAAAACAAAAGCAATTTTGCATTATTTGTTAGGTTTCTGCGGAGCCTCACACAAAAAAATAGTAAAAAATGATGAAAATTGAAGGAGTAGGTACGAACTGCGTGTCTTTTTAAGAAGCTTTTTAAAAGCGTAGGTGGGATTGTATCAGATTACTGTTAAATTTCATAATTACCGCGAAGGTTTGTTCTGTTAGTTACAAATGTTTTTGGAATATCACCTTTGCTAGTTTGGCGGGAAATGACCTTGGAAGAGACTCAAATCAGCGACACCCACTCCCTTAAGGGGGCTGTGGGTGTAAATAAAGCAAGAGTTTAAGAAAATTGTTACTTTGTTCTCGAATCGTGGGAAAAAAACTATTATGAAAAAATATAACGCGACGCACAAGAACCAACCCACCCACTCGTCATTGTGTTGTTAGTTTTTTTCTCCCACCTGTTAAAAATTATATAAAATGAATCCGTTTTTACACGCTAAAACCAACAGAGACTTACTTTTTCAACTGACGAGAATTTTCGAAAACGTCATACGTTTCATAAATTGTATGTTTTATTCAATTTGAAGCAAAATTGACCGAGAATAAACAGATTTTCTGAATTTCATTTTCACCGCCTAAAAACCGAAGGAGATTTTTTTTTAAACCGGACGACTCACAAGCTATTTGAACACGTCGTACTTTCACGAAACATCTTTGTTTGATTCAATTTAAAGCAAAATTGACCGAGAATTAACAACTTTTGTGAATTGAGAACATATTTTTACCGGTTCACCAGAATCAAAAAATTTACTTGCAGTGGATAGAGAAGGTTTTAGTCTCCAGTATTTTTCTTTCTCATTTATTCTTATCTGCCCGTTATCGACCCTTCCAGTACAGCTGGAGGAGAGGGCTATTTCCC
>SCLH01000183.1:448862-473574 GCA_004367855.1 Oikopleura vanhoeffeni
GATGAAAATGATTGTAAAAATAGAGCTCAATCTCTTAAAAAAACTTTTGATACCGAAGTTATATGGGACTTTCCAAATTTGGACGGTTTAAGAAAGTTTGAATCTCCAGAAAAAAAATGCTTACTTTTACCAGAAGAAATTGAATGTGACAAAGTACCTTGGAGTAGAGCCAATCATCTCGGAGATTCTGGAAATGACAATGCAAATTATAAGTGGAAATTGCCTCATTTTCATTACAATGAAGAATCAAAAGATTGTGCCCTACGAATTCGATATAATATATCTTCAAATGATTATCCTGAACAATTTGACCCCGCTGGAACGAGTACATATCACCAAATTCAAAAATTAGACAACGATCCTGTGGTTGAACTCTACCCAAAATTACAACTTCAATTGGCTATTGATACTGCTGAAATTGCCCGAACATTTCAAGACCGAAGTCATCTTTTTCAGCTTCATAAACGACCACAATCGATATCAGATACCGATAAAATTTTCAATGTCCAAGTAAGGGGCCGCCGAGGGAATATTGTCCAGGCTTTTCCAGCAGTTGAGTACGATTTTGTACCAACACATTTGTCCGTCTCTTCATCTGATCTAGTGCATTTCCAATGGGAAGGGTCAAATAGTCAACCAAATACAGCTGGTGAAGGAAAAGACAAGTCTGACAGACATAATATTGTCACAATGGATGCGCCAGGGTTAAATATCCCACATGGTCTCAAAAGTGCGAAAAAAACTTTCACAGTTGAATATAACGATGGCCAAATAACTTATGAATATTATAAAATTTTAAATGTTGATATTCATGAAGCCAGAATTATGTGTAATCTGGTTGTCTAAGCGCAACTAAGAGCATCATTAATTTTGATCAGATGGTTCTGGTAAATTCATACCAAGTTTGTTTACAATAATTCTGGCTTCATGAATATCAACATTTAAATTTTATAATATTCATAATTATTTGGCCATCGTTATATTCAACTGTGAAAGTTTTTTTCGCACATCTTCTNTGGTTGAACTCTACACAAAATTACAACTTCAATTGGCTATTGATACTGCTGAAATTGCCCGAACATTTCAAGACCGAAGTCATCTTTTTCAGCTTCATAAACGACCACAATCGATATCAGATACCGATAAAATTTTCAATGTCCAAGTAAGGGGCCGCCGAGGGAATATTGTCCAGGCTTTTCCAGCAGTTGAGTACGATTTTGTACCAACACATTTGTCCGTCTCTTCATCTGATCTAGTGCATTTCCAATGGGAAGGGTCAAATAGTCAACCAAATACAGCTGGTGAAGGAAAAGACAAGTCTGACAGACATAATATTGTCACAATGGATGCGCCAGGGTTAAATATCCCACATGGTCTCAAAAGTGCGAAAAAAACTTTCACAGTTGAATATAACGATGGCCAAATAACTTATGAATATTATAAAATTTTAAATGTTGATATTCATGAAGCCAGAATTATGTGTAAACAACTTGGTATGAATTTACCAGAACCATCTGATCAAAAATTTAATGATGCTCTTGTTGCGCTTAGACAACCAGAAAATAAAGATTTACATCTTGGAATTAGTGATGAAAAAATGGAAGGAATTTTCAGATATGATACAAATGGCGGAATTATCGAATGGGAAAATTGGAAAGTCAATGAGCCAAATGATTTCAGAGGTGCTGAGGATTTCACGGGACTTCTTGATAATGGTCAATGGAACGATCATCATGAACTTGGAAGAATGACAGCTGTTTGCATGAAACCATATGAATACGAAGCACCTAGAGAAGAAATCAGCATGTTTCAAAACGTAGAGTGGATTTGGTCATCTTTAGATGAAAATAATTTGAGAAATTCGAATGAAAATCTTCTGATTCAAATGGCATCGTCGGGTTATTATTCCTGTAAAAATGGCTGCACAAGGTCTTTTGAAAACGAGGAAATTGAAGTTCTACAAAATCAACTTGATAATGCACCAGCTTCGTTTGGTGGAAATGTTGTTCGATTTCAACATGGCCAATACTACTACATGTGCACCAGAAACAACAATTTTCGAATAGAGCTCAAAAAAGCTGATATAACAGTCACACCATAAAACTCGTCGTTTAACTTCTCAAATACTTATTCTTCACTTTCGACTGTTTTTTAACAAACATTTATTTCAGCCTTTCAAACCTTCTACTTTCAATAAAAAATATAAAAACAATTTTTTGCAGAATAAAGCCTCGCATTGATTATATTCAAGAAGATACCTAGGCACGCTATGTATATTTTATGCAGAAATGAATCGGATCTGTATAATCGACTCGAAATTATCGCACAAAAAGTCAAATACCAAGTCTAAAATTACAAAAATTTCAATTTTTTTAAATTCCGGTTTTAGAGCAAGTTTTCTCATGGACCAATTGGTTATTTAA
This sequence comes from Oikopleura vanhoeffeni, assembly GCA_004367855.1. Lineage (NCBI taxonomy): Eukaryota > Metazoa > Chordata > Appendicularia > Copelata > Oikopleuridae > Oikopleura > Oikopleura vanhoeffeni. The sequence goes on from SCLH01000183.1 coordinate 451,286, forward strand.
GACACCGAAGGTAACAGTATGAGTAATTTGACTATGAAATTGTTGCTTCAAATGAAAAAAATAGAATAAATGTATTTCATATGAGCAAGCATTATGAAGGGGTGCTCAACGGTTTCTTTTATTTCAGGTGAGACACATGATAAATGCACCAATTGGCTTTAGGAAGGTCACAAAATGCATTGCGGGTCATATCATAAAAAAATCAAGAATTTTCTGAAAATTTTCGGGTTTTTGTTAAAATTTATTGGGAAAAAATACACTAACCTTTATTTAAATTAATAATGCAGAAAATAATTTAAATTGACTACAGTGTTTTGTATGAAGTTTTACACTGTTTGTTCAATTTGAGGGTCTTTTTGGTACAATCGGATAAAAATTGTTTTCTAGAAACTCCGAAAATTGACTTCCGGTTTAACTAACATACAATTTTCTATTAATAGAAGCATAAATCGAAAAAAAAGTTTTAAGAATGATATTGTCACGCCAAATAAGTTCCTGATGTATGATTGAATAAAATATTAATACTGTAAGGAACTGGAGATTTCTTTATTAAATTTTTGTTTTAACGATACAATTAACAGTCAGAACAATAAAAAAATAAGAATAAAATTCGCGGGATAAATTATGTTTACTATCGTCGTCTGTACGAACCAGCATCTGGAACTGGTCCATCGCCTCCATTATAACCGCCATCACCCCCATTATAACCGCCATCACCACCATTATAACCGCCATCACCACCGTAACCGCCGCCATTACCGTAACCTTGGTTAGAAACTTGTGGTTTTTGATTTGAAACTTGGGGATACTGGTTAGAAACTTGTGGCTTTTGGTTTGATACTTGGGGGTACTGGTTGGACACTTGTGGTTGTTGGTTTGAGACTTGTGGATATTGGTTGGACACCTGTGGATATTGATTGGAAACCTGTGGTTGCTGGCCGTAACCGTCTCCATAACCGTCTCCTCCATAACCGTCTCCTCCATCACCGTAGTTTTTACCATCTCCTCCATAACCGGCATCACCGTACTTTTTACCATCACCTCCATTATAATTCTTGTCCTAAAAAATTATTTACTCTGATGATCAAAAATTTGTGTGTCGGTATCGATGATAACTTTTTCGGTTCATACGAAGTAAATAACTCTTTGTTTGAAAAACCTTTTATGAGGCGCGGTCACGTGAAAAAAGCGTGGCATTTTTATTTTTAAAGAAAAACAAATTCCTTAGAATTTAACATCGAGATTTTTGATGACAGCCGTTATTGAAAGTAAATTTGATGATTCAAACTATACACGTTGTATAAACACGTAACAAGATTATCACGAAAAAGTACCAACAAACGATTTGTGTATATTGTTTGTTTAAAATTTTCTATCGACAAAAGTTTATGTTTTACTTACTTTTGATGATCCTTGATAGCTGGCTGGTGGTGCTGGTGGTTTATAGTTACTGTTAGTTGGTGGTTTATAATTACTACCGGCTGGTGGTTTGTAAGGATTACCGGCTGGTGGTTTGTAAGGATTACCGGCTGGTGGTTTGTAAGGATTACCGGCTGGTGGTTTATAATTATTACCGGCTGGTGGTTTGTAGTTGTTACCAGCTGGTGGTTTGTAGTTATTACCGGCTGGTGGTTTATAATTATTACCAGCTGGTGGTTTGTAGGGATTACCGGCTGGTGGTTTATAATTATTACCGGCTGGTGGCTTGTAGTTGTTATCTGTTGGCTAATGTGGGGTCAACATAATATTTCAATTTCAGATTACAAACAATTTGAGCGTTTTGGCTTCAGGAACATATTCAAATTGACCTGGCTAAGGTCAAGGGTTGATGATCGATACTTTTAATAGTAATGATTTTTGTTTTTTAAGGATATTAATCCAAGGAACTTCCTTAGCAACATGCAATAATATGTGCACACGTGAAAGTTATTTTTTGGACTAATTTTTGTTTCCGCGCAATTTCCTTTTTTTTTATTTCAAAAGATAAAAATCCCCTAAATACCAAAAATGGACATTTTTACTGAATATGTCTTTTTCACAGTTTGAAAATATTTTTTTGACAGTTTTTGTTTATATTTTCATTACTTCAATTACTGTATCAAAATTTTATTTTATAGGAATATTGTTTATCTGAGCGTGAAACTCGGAGGAAGTGAGTGTACAAATTATGTGGTAACCCCTGACTTGTTGTATCCAGAATCATAGTAGTCATCGCCATCTACTGGTTTATAATTTCCATTAGGATAAGTAGGTTTGTTTTTCTTTTTGTTTCCAAGATCATCAACGCCATCACCATCCCAGGCTTCGGTTACGGCTTCGAAGCCGTCTAAACTATTGTAGTCATCGAAAGCTTCAGTTGAAGTGCTATCAGTTGTAGTCGTCATTTAAAGATTTAAAACATGCCTTAAAATTTCACTTTGTTCAAAACGTCCCTTTATTATAATTTTTTTCTGAATTTATAAACAAAATCACGAAAATATTTTATTCTGATCAGAAAATAAATAAGGCTTATGAAAATAATTCTTTATCGTTTTTTTTTAATTGCCGATTACTGACTGAAATTTTCAATTTCACAGATTGAATTAAATAAAATTCTTCATAAAATAAAAAGAAAAAACTCAGAAAAAACTTACATTTAGCTTTGCGGCAGATTTTTAAGCTTTAACAAGTTTGAAAAAAAATATAAACTAAGGTCAAATGGACATAAAAAAATACTTATTGATTATACATGTACAATCATGTGATGTGAATGTGAGATGAGGAGACAGTCGAGATTTCCCTTCAAAAAACCTTCTCGAAGGTCCGACACCCGGATTCAAAACATATTAGTAGGGTAGTATATAAAAATATCATATACAAATTAGAATATTTATCATATAAAAAATATGATATTGATTACATAACAAATATCAAGTTGATTATATAAAATTATACAAGATTGAGCATATAAAAAATATTAGAAAGGTAGGCCCGATATTGCCGGCCCAATATCGCCGAAAAAACCTACGAAATTTCACTGTTTTTAGCTAAAATTCTCCAGTGCCAATATCGCCAATATTTTTATTACAAATTACTCTCAGTACGTCATGAATGACGTCATTTTCAAAATTAAATTTCCGGAAAAATATCAGTTTTTGTAATAAATAACTTATTAATAAACCTACGCATAACGGTTTCAACGATAAGTATTGTAAGACAAGTAATTTTATTTTATCTAGATTTTTTTGGAAAATTTACTCAAAATACTAATCGATCATTTCAAATCTCTCCTGAGCAGCTACTGCTCCAAAAGCTGCGGCAATTACAAAAAGTTTCATTATTCAATGATATTAGACTGGTATTCAGTCAGATTATACCTTCTCATTTTTTTCATTTCTTTTTATAGGATGACAAAAATGCAACTACACATTTTTCCAAAAAATAATATTGACTTTCGGTGACAAATAGTTATGACGGGAAATCGTTTATGTCATTGCTGAGTAAACTTGACCGAGTTTATTTTATTATATCGGCGTTGTTTAACACTAAAAAATTATATGTGCGCCAATCACAGCGGGATAAATAGCTTCTATCACCTTTCTAGTTTTTCAAATTTTTCCCATCTGTAAACCTAAATTTGGTTACTAAATTTGAATGTAACCAAAATTCTGAGGGGGTTCTCATTTGCAATGCAGACTGCATTATGCAGTTTTCGAGATGTTGCACTCCTGCGCGGCAACGTGGATTTTTGTACATCGACGGCAGAGATGCTAAGAGTTGACTACATTTTTTTCTAATAATGTTCTATGAAACAAAGTAATATATTTGCTTTCAATTTCAGATGTTATTTCATGATCAGAGCCAATCGTTTTCTTCATTCACAAATTTTTTTGGACAAATACTTATTTAATAAATGGGTAAGTAACTGCTGGTAACTGCTACATCTTATCATTTTACATCATGATATTTCAAACATTTGATGGCATAAAAAAAATTTTCATGCATTATCAAAATTTTTATTATTCAGTTACCTAGGTAGAAAACTATCTTTCTTGATGTTATCTTATTTCATCGTTATTTTTTTTCACAAAAATAATTAAATCAGCTAATTCCCCCGAGTTAAACTCCAGGATTTCAAAAATATGATTTAAATTTTGGAAATCTGACATGGCAATTTTTCAAGAAGAAGCGAGAATGGCATCAACCGCCTAAATTTTAGCTTTATTTTTCTGACTTCGAATTTTCGATAGAAAAGTCCGGCCAAATATTGATGGTCGACCCATTTTAGGAGTTAAGTTTTCGGAGTCAAATTTGTGCTTATTTGACCGTTTTTGACGAAATAATCAGATCTAAATTAGCGAATAATATTTAAAATATTCAACTATCATAATTTGTTAAGGTGACTGCAATCGGCACAAAAACCTATTTCAAATTTGATCAAAATTTCTGCACTTCAGCTCAAATCTCGCTACGATTCATTAACTTATTGACACATAATTTCACCATTAAATTTGTTTCATAAAAAACTTTGGTACGAAATTTCTTTAAAAATTAAAACCGCCGTTACTGTGTGATTAGTGAGTGTTTATTATTGCAAACTGATGATTATCGCTCATTATTCATCATCATAAAAATTTAATTTATGCGTGAAATTTGACTTACTTGAACTCTCTTTATCAAAGTCGGATTATGCAAGACAAAATGGCATCAAAATACATGGGAATTATAGTACAATACCAATCAGGCTTCGTTTTTTGCGGGGGAGTTTTCGATTGAACCCGACTTTCCATTTACCTTGAGAATTTTGATGATTGGCTGATCCGCCTACGTTTTTTGTACGGAAATAACGGTCTTAAAAATTGAGGTTGTATTTAATAATTTAATGTTCTGCACGAAATGGAAAACAAAATGTCTTGTAAATTCAAAAATCATTGTCAACATAACTAGTACATATTTATAGGAAAAAAGTATTATAACTTTCTGTAGAGAACAGTTATGAGTTTTTACGCAAAAACAAAAATTCCGGAACCACAAGATAGAAAATTGTGGAAAAGTTCAGCATTATAAATTTCATAAAATTCTCGAACTTTCACAATGAGAACAAGCGCGTTTGCTGGAAATTAAGTGCCAAATGCCACTCCACGAGTACACAGGTTAAGTGTTTTGTAATAATTAGAATTTAGTACTACCAATCGTTTGAATAAAGTTTTAAACTTATCGATTTTTTATCAAATTTGCTAAATTGTTCTACTTTTCATCCTTTTAGTGCCACCACTTGGATATAGTAGTATTATAAAATCTCGCTTTCCCAAATTTGCAGAAAACGACAAGACTCGCAAGTTGCGTGATCTATAAGCTTCTCACAAAGGCATATTAGTAAAGGGATATAATTTATATAATTTTAATGGCATAGAAAAATCATTTTCGAACGAGCCAGCTCATTAGCCAAAAATGCTAGAGTTTGTAACAAAAATTGATTCCGCGAAAAGTTTAATAATTCTTTTTTAAAAAATCCCTGACATTTGAAGACTTCTACTGTGATTATTGAACGAGCTGAAACATTTTTTAGATTTGAAATTACCGGTTTTGAATCTGGTATACTGGTAAAACTGTTTATAATTAAGGTCCGATAATGATCAGATTTAAAGCCGAGATTTCGAGCAATCCAGCAATACTTAATTGAAGTCTTTCGCATTCACGGTTTCTTCACAAAATGAGATCAAAAAAGCCCTTTATGGCAGTAGCAACCTCCATAATCACCAGAAAAATGAATCAGAAAATTTCGTGTAATTCAGATTATTAGCAAAAATACGTAAAGGGATATTGAGCCATAACTTATGTCCAAGGTCAGTACCGGGCGTAACATCGGCTTTTAAACTAATAACGTTATCGTCGATTTATAATAAGTGACTTGTGCAGAATTTTTAGAAGAATTTTTTGAATCTGGATGTGCGCCCTTGAAAAAAAAGCCAAAAAAAAATATTTTTTGATTATCAAATTGTGACCACTAGCTGGCTCAAAAAAGTTATTTTCATGGTCGGAATCATGTTTTTTGAGAAAGTTCAACCCCATTAACTTCATTAATCAGTGCTGAGGAGTTTTGTTTTGCAGAGAAATCTCCCGGTACTGACCCTAGTTATGCCGCATAACCTCAGACAACCTTGTTGCAAATTTCGTTTCAAAATGATTAATACTTGCCTGTATTTGATAAGCCTGATCACACCAATTGTAACTTCTTCAAATAACTTTTTGACGTATAGAATTGAAATTTGGCCTCTTACCCCAGTTTTTACAAAGAAGTAGTACGGTAAGAAGTTTGCCTAGTTTTTTGATCTGAAGAGTTTTCTCAAGTACCAGAAGTAGAATGAAAGCACAAATTATAGACAGAATTAATAAACATTAGTTTATCACACATGAAACATTTGTCAAATATCCGTAAAAAATAAAAATTTGATCTGTGATAAGGCCTCTGTCAGAAATTTTTTCAAAGATGCCAGTTCATTTTCTTCAGACAGAAATCTTTTGCAACAAAATAAGTGAAAGAGTCTCGTGGTTAACCGTATAAATATTTGACCACAAATAAATAAACCCCGAAAATTTCGATATGTGGATCTCTACCCCGAATCCGTACGTGAAGCCCGATTCAAATAATGAATAATCCGTTGAGATAATTGCCCGAGGTGAACTCTTTTTTTTAGCATACGGGTTGAGTTTTCAATTTCTTATGGCTTTTGCTACACTAGCTCTCTTGTCCAATCAAAAAAAGCGAAGGAGCGAGAATTGCCTTATCTTTTTTGGTTCGCTCAAAGCCATAAAAAAAATAAAAACTCAACCTGTATAAGGTTCAGCCAATCAGTCGACTGCATCATTCCCGCCATATTTAGCAATATTTCAGGCTTCTCGTCTGCATTCGGTGTAGAGATCCATGTATTGAAAAAAAAAGAAAGACATTTCATAATGAACCTGTGTAGTAAAACCGACTTAGGGAGGTACACTCAACACGATGCGCCCGGCAACCAAGCGTGGAAATTAATTTCTTCTGTTATGACTCATTTATTACTCACGTCCTTCTAGAAGCAATTTAATTGGATTAAAATATTTTGCGGGAATTGCGCAATTCCCGAACGTCTCTGATTAGTTGGCGCGTTTTACCCGCTCCCGCTTAGATTGAGTAGTTAGCGTTGCAGATCCAGGAGCAACGTGTTGGCCGTAGTTGTCGCTAAAATTATATTTTCAAACCGATAAAAAGTAATTTTCTGATGAAGTATTAAAATACAAAAAGTTCTATTCAAGTTGTCCATATTTTCAGAATAAAAACATTAAAATGAAACTGGGAAAATTTTATGTTTGCGAAATTTTTGAGTAGTAGGTTCAACAAATACTGATGGACTAAGTCGTCAGAACCGTACTTAATTTTAAAGACTTATTAATTTATAATTGTAATTAACCGTAAATAAAATATCAAAGCATTTATCGATAACGATAACGGGGCCCACACGAACAAATTAGCCACTTTTTAGCCAACATTTTTATATAATTCGGCTTTTGAAAACGACTCATCCGATTGAGTTTTGAGATAGCTCAAACTGAGCACAAATATTTAGAGAAGAATAAATTAAAAAAAGTTCAAATCAGACCATTGTTTAGAATTTTTTAACTAAAACTGATAATTAAACAATTTCAGTTATCTCAGAAAAAAATCAAAAAATGGTCCTATTCGGACCTATTTTTATTTTATTATTCACTTAATATTTGTGCTCAGTTTGAGCTACCTAAGAACTACCTAAAAACTCAATCGGATGAGTTGTTTTCAGAAGTCGAATTATATAAAAATACTAAAAAGTAGCTAATTTGTTCGTGTAGGCCCCGTAATTTATATAGATTTCATCGCCAAAAATTATTTTCAATCGCGCAAAATATTGGTCAAACATTTTACGAAAAATATGACACAAAAAATCTTATGAAATTGTTCATCGAATATGTTTGAAAATAAAATTAAGATTTTTACTAGGTGTGGAATAGGTGTTATCACAGTCACAATTTTTGACGCTAAGATAAAACTACAAAAGATTCTACCGACTTGTTCAGGAAAATTTCATTGATAAAAATCGATCATGACAAGAACAAAATAATGAAAACTGGTCAAGGATATCGAATTAGTAATAAAATTATACTTTCATTTTTTGTTCAAAACTAATTATGCATCGGTCCAAACGACTGTAGATTATCTCTAGATCATTACTTTTCTGTATCTCTGGACAATTTGAAATACGAAATTATGAAAGTCAAAAATTGGGTAAGATAGTAATTTGGCTATGCTGTGATTCGGCTATATTAATTAAATATCGAAATTTCTAGAGTTGTATTCATTTTTGGGGAACGAGAGTATCGGTAATCGCTCAGAAATATTATTTTACGTATATATCCATTATGATGACTGGGTAACACTAAAAACTTATTTGCCTGTTAAAAAAATAGGGAATAAGTTTTTAGTGTTACCCGGGCATCATAATGGATATGTATAATAAAAAATTATTTCAAATATTATTATTTTTTATTCCAATCATAAAAATACCTCAAATTTGGTGAAATTGCATATGAGATATTTAATTAATAAATTTATGCTACCACCCAGAATGCCAGAATTTTTTTGTTTTGATGATCTTAATAGAAATTTTATGGTTTTTATTGAACCAGAAGCTCAATTCCATAAAAATTTTAGAATTCTAGAAATGTCCAAAAACTTTCAATTTTTCTGTAATATAGCCGAATTACTATCTTACCCAAAAATGGGTACCGATTTTATTGACCCATCTTGTAGAGAATTTTAAGACCCAGGATTCTTTTGCATTTTGAGATTTTTTTCAAAAAAAACGGTGCGAAAAGTGAGCTTTTAGTCATTGGGTTCTCATGAGAGTTAAAATAGCGGTATCTTAAATAAAATAAGATGACTCGAAAGCGAAGGGTTTTTTCCAGAGGTAATTTTTTTGTAACGTTATTGGATGTACCGGCTGGCAACGGTGACCGCAGGTGCCGCTAGAGGAGAATTTATATCATGCAAAAATATCTCTTTCGGTTTTCACTCAGAATATAAGTTCCGCTCTAGCGCCACCTTGCGGACCTTTATGAACCCTAGTTCATAATACCGTCTTCAGAAAACCGATAATTGTGCGTCCCTAGGTGAATTCAAATCATTGAAATATCACTTCCAGTACCGAACTTTACCGGTTAATTTTGACCGGCCGGTACATCCGATAACGTTACAAAACATACTGCCTCTGGAAAAAACCTTATGCTTTCGAGTCAGCTTATTTTATTTTTGATGCGATAAATAATTTTCTCGATAAAATATTAGCCAACCAGGGCTTCGGTGATATTATTGAGAATAGTCAGTTTGTAGAACTAGCCTTTAGCTTGCGTGCAAGATGTGCCAAAACTTTTTTGTATGCATGCACTCCCCCACACCAGGGATCGGCAGACGCTGCTTTAGTCTGCTCTATTTCACTCTTTCAGGACACTTTCAGAGCACATTAAAAAATATTTTCCAACTCAAACTCTTAGGCAACTTTTATATCAGTAGAGCTAAGTCTGAATTTGACATCAGATAAGCGCAAAATAGCTTAAAACCTGTTTTAGAGCAGCGCAGAGCGAACGATTTCAGAAAATTTGCCGACCCCTGCCCCACACAGAAGCCACACAAGAGGACCCAAGCCAAAATGGTAAAACTATCTCCTCCTAGGTTTTATGTTGAAATTGGCTGAAATTTTGACATAACTTGTAAAAGTGGTAGGCCAAACTTTTTTTAGTCAGATTTTCAAATTTTGCTATATTGTCTTTAAAATGTGGAAAAACCACCGTTTTTTGGCAATTATCTGTCGGAAAACTATCTCCTCCTAGGAAAAATTATAAAATTCATTTAATTTGTTTTCTAAGCTAGCTCATACAAATACAAACAATATACTGAGTCACTTTTTGAGATTTTAACCCCAAACTCGAAATATAATTTTTTAAAGGACCCAAGAGAAAAATTTCAAAAAAAAAGTGCTTCGATTTTTTTGTAAGTAGGTTCAAAAGGAAGCTTACGTCAAGATGATATTTGACGTTTTAGTTGTTAAATTAAAGCAAATGTAATTTTTTTTTTAATTGTTTTTTAATTTTTTAAGTTCTTTTTGAAAAAAATACTTGAAAAAAATCGAGAAAACGCAAAAATTTCAAAATTATTTTTTGATGATTCGGTCGGTAGTACACTTTCTTATCACCCTGGGTCATTTGGAGCATTTGTAATGCCCCTAAAGCCTCATAAAACCAGCGACCAGTACCCCTTAAGGGGGTTGTATAGGCTGGAAAGGCTTTTTCAAGGGCTCATAACTTTTTATTCCTTTATATCAATCTTATGAAAATTTTCAGAATGGTTGTCAGTTATCTTTGGAAAATTTTTTTAATCTTTATTTTTTCATACCATGTTCGACGAACCGGTAAATTAAGTTAACCGCGAGCAGAATTTTTTTTTAAAGTCATATTTTTTGTCTCCTTATTTCAAACAAATTTGATTTTTCCACATAACATGTATATTTGACGATTTTTACCCTAAAAGTTCTTCAGACAGGTTCTGTTTTTGGCCATTTTTGCCACTTTTCATTGTATTTACAAATCAATTTTTATACGAACTGAACATTTTCGAGGCAATTTAGAAAAAACTGGTACTGTCCAAATTGTCCAACATGTTTCTGGAAACGGGATTATAAAGTATGGCCAAATTATTTACTGTTCTCGCGCAAGAGCAAAAAAAATTTTCTCATTTTAGACACTTAGAAAACATTTCAATATTATTTTGGAAATTTTTTAAAATTTTATATCACTACAGGCCACGTTGAAATCAAAAATCGTGAAATAAAGTCGACAGCAGTTCTAGTTAAAAAGATCTGAACTGCTTATACAACCCCCTTAATTAAGGGGATATGCGACTATAATTTTCCTGCCTGTATTATATTATTAACTCGTAGACTCGATTTTAGCCAACTATTTGCCACACACCATTTAATCGCATTTTACGACGCTTAATCATTAATGACAAGATCAATTATAAAGTTATCGCTAAACTTTGAAACAAAATGACGTTTGTGCGTTTTTTTTTTGAAAATTTTTACTGTATTACAGTACTTATTTTTTGCAAAAATTTTTTAAATCACAAAATTAAACCTTTCATCGTGATCAGAAAAAAAANAGTGTTTGAAAAAAATGATAAAATGAGAAAAAAATTGAAAAAAAATCGGAAAAAAATTGAAATTTTTTTTTTCTCAAATTTCTTTTTCTCAAATTTCTTCAAAGTACACTCAAAAGGTGCGCATGAAAAAAACAGAGAAAATAAAACAAAAATTTCCAAAAAAAAATTAGTTTCAGTGCCTAAAATTGACTTTAAAAATCTTAAAAAAAAATTTCCAAAGTCAATTTTGACACCTGTCCGCTACTTTTTTTTTAAAATTGTTTTTGTTTTCGTGTTTAAAAATTTAATGCGCATCTTTTAAGCCTAGTTAGAAGAAACTAAATAACAATCGAATTCGCATTTCCCACCCTACCTTAGACGTTTTTAAGACTTTTTTACATTACACTAAAGTCCGAAAACGATCACGTGACCTTCAAATTGAGAAATGAAGTTTTGGCCCAAGTACCCAAATAGTACTCAAATTACGCCGAAAAGTTTTTAGGACTAATAAACAGGATAATAAATAAGGATTAATTTATGACATATTCCAAACCTTATTTTTGAATTATTTCGTCACGTGATTTAATTCGGACTTTCGTGTAATCAGAAGAAAGTCTTAAAAGCGTCTGAAGTTCATCCCCAATGTTTTTTATGTAATTTGAGAACTTTTCGAAATTACCCTTTATCGGTACAATGGTTTTTGATTAATCAATAATTACCGATTAAGTTTTTTTTTATTTCAAGATTTTAGTTTGTATTATTTTTAAAAATTGGCCTCCGGTTAAAATAGAGCATTTCTAGAAGTCAAAACTTCCGAAAAATTAATCACATTAGAATCAGTGAAAGGTTCGTGCGTAGGCGTGACTCTGTCTCTCGTTCTTAGTAAGAACTTCTTACCACAATAAATGATATTGAACAATAATTTTTAGAGTCAGTTCATTAAGAGATTTTTGTAGAAACATATTATTATTTTTAGACACACTGCTAGAAAATCATTTGAAGTTTTATATGAGGTAATTGCAAATATAAATTAAGGTTTAATTCATCTTATTATTGCACTTTTTTCGCAACTTTTAGCAACTTTCCGCAACTTTTTTGTTTTCTTATCTTCATTAAATGCCTTTAAATTCGTTTAAAATTTTATTTGTATTTTAATTGTATAGCAAATTGTCTGAATATTATTTTAAGCTATTGAAAAATGAATGTTGATAATGAAACTTTGCTAATATGGCCGATTAAAAAGTGTGGCAACTAGTTGGCTAGAATCGAGTCTGGGTACAGATTCATGTCTAAAGTCTACGAGTTAAAACGATCCAAATAGTTTTTTTTATGTTTTAAAAGTACGAAAAAACCCAAATGACAAATAAAATTTTCGAAATTTTTTTTTTTCAAGTTTTTTTTTCGATCAAAATTTTTGTCAAAATATCATATTTCAAATCGTCTTGGGTAACCTGAAGATTTGTGTTCCTTCAAAAAAAATCAATCAGCAGCTGAATTTCAGCTTTATTCAATTTTATTTCGAAAATAAAGTTCATTTTTGTCATTAACACGAAATATGAAGCGCGATCTATAATCTGAAAATTTTCGATCTTAACGATTTGCACAACCTCGGACTGCTTATTAGATGGAAAAAAAATTACTGATACAGTGGGTGAGAAGTTAAATCACACATACAGCTTCTGCCAAAATATTGCTTTGACTCACCCACTGTACATAACTATAATTGAATTTTTGATTTGGGCTAATAAATTATTATTAGTAATAATCTGAATAACATGAAATTTCCTGATTCAGTCAAAATTGAAGATTTATTTGAATGGCCATGACGCCATGGCGTTTCATTATTTTCTTTAGTAATTAAAAGGACGGTTTAATAAAATAAACCTCGGACAGTCAAACCAGCAAAAAGTTTATTTTCCTCAGATTAGCTAGAGAATGTCTAGAAGGCTAAAGAAAGTGATCTCGCAAAATTATTCGAATTATTAACTCAAGCCAAAGGTTTCTCCCTTTCAAAAGTTAAAAAAATTCCTAATTTTTTGTCCGACTTTTAATGTTATGATTTTTAATGTTATGTAACTAAACAGGCCACGATGAATTTAAGAAAAACTGAAAATTATTTCCAAAACACTTTTGATTTTCATTTGTAAAATTTTAGCAAATAACATTTTTTTCGAACTATTTTTTCAATGAAAACATGTCAATTTATTAAAGCTTTTATAAAAAATAACTGACACAAAAAATGGAATCCTGGTCCTATTGAGAGGGGCAAACTGGGCCAAAATCTAAATATTGAACTGGTAAAACAACGAGAAAGGTTTATAAAGAACATATATTCATATAAAAATATTTAAATTCTTAATTAAAAACTGAGTTGTAAAACAGTTCTATGAATTAGGAAGATATCTGCTAGAGTTTTTTGCTGCTGGAGAGAAATTGTGCGTTTTCAAAATCGTTTTCGTGAAATGCTTTACGAGTTTTTTACTAATTTGAATACAATTTAAAATATATAAAAATTATAAACAGTGTTTACAGAACAATATTTTTCCGTTTTTACGTTTGATCATTTTAATCACAAGTTATCGACCGTTCAAGAGTGGTGTGAAAATACCCAGCAATTACAACAATTGGCATTTAAAACCCCCTTAAAAAGAAATTTGGCGGCAAAAAATCAAACAGGGTTTCATCTCTGACTTGAACAAGAATTTTGATTCTATCGAAAAAAAATTAGTCATTTTGGACAGTCAGGATTATAATAAATACTCATTCGATAATTCCATTGTTAAAATGACGCTTCTTCTGATGCTAATAAACTTCAACTTGTTGTTGTAAGATTTCAAAAATTGATTCAGCAGCCCTTGTAAGAATAATCACCCGAAAAAATTAATAAAACATATCAAATATTTGTATAAAATTAGTTAAAGCCCTTAATTTGCCATAATACGGGAACTGACTTTCCTTTACTGACCGAAGTCATTCCTGATTTTGAACTTTAACGATAAATTCGAATTTTCGTTTGGAATTTCGACCAAAGAAATTTTATTGTTCGATTTTTAATTTTTTTGTAGAATTTTAGCCACCAGCATTTAACAGTATAGTATACAGGGGGGCCTATATCGCCGAAAGTTTTTTGCCAAAAAATTCGCCGATATTGCCCACCCCCCCCCTTTTGTACTGGGGGCCTTTATCGAAGATCCTGCCTAGTCGTCGATTTATCTCGAGCGTCATAACTTTGAGCCAGTGTCCAATCACAATACCCGATTGTCGACTCAATTCAAGAATCCCGCGATTTAATTGGCCACTTTATCAAAGTTATGACGCTCCAGATAAATCGACGACTAGGCAGGATTTTCGATATATTTGCACGAAATTTTTGCCAAATTGCGTAGGTTTTCGGCAAAAAATTTCGGCGATATTGAGCCCCCTGTACTTAAGTTTCCATGCGGGAGAAATTAAAAACGGTATGAGTATACAATTTAAGTTATTAAGACTATGCTCACAGATTGAAATGCTAAAAAAAAATTAAAATACAGAATACTTCATGATCTGCAGTAACTTAGGCTAAATAGATGATTCATGTTCGCAAATAAAATTTATTATCTGGCTATTTCCGGAAGAAAAATACAGGTTTTTATATGAATTCAGAAATTAATGGTGATTTAAAAAAATCATAAATTAACACAAAACATAATAAAAAAACATAAACAAAATAAACGGATGTAAATAAACGCAAATCACAAAAAAAACTTTTTTGAAATTTTCAACAAATATATTTTTTTTCCAAAAAAATGAAGACGATTTTCGAAAGTCTCAATTCTTCAAATAGTTTCTTAATACCGAATAAACTTGAAATACATTTTGAACTTCATTTTACTTAAATTTCATCAAACTTCTCTTGTGAGAAATAATGTGCTTGTATTCCGAAGTGTAACCTTTTCTGATACTATTCAATTAAATCAATCGATCAATTTACTCGAATGTAAGATTTTAGAGTCCAGTTTTTTAGGTATAGTAAAAGCAGTAAATATTTCCTTTGACGAACGTCGCTTCTAATCTCATACTCCCCAGATGTTTAAAATATCAAGATTTTTGCATTTCATATATGTACTAGATAACTCACAAGTTGTGAGACAGAACGCCACGAAAAAAAAATAAAACCAGGATTGTAAAAAAATCATCTCTGACCGGATTTGCTATCCGCATTTTTGCTTAATTTTTGATAAAAAATTGGGATGGAAAACAGGCGCAAAACGTATCATTTTTACAAGCCTGTTTTTGAGGTTTAATAACAAGGTATGTTGTGAAACATTTCCATGAAATTCTGCGGATATTCTGATTAATCAGATCATAAATTGTACTGTATATGATAATTTATCATTGATAAACTGAAGAACCAATGTGTGATATCAAAAATCATAATTCGTGATTTTTTTACCTACGAATTTCAAAATTAGAATATCAAGGTTTCCAATAATTTGACACAAGTGAAAATTTTATTATTTTGGTAGATGCGCTTCAAAATATTAAATACGTCAAAATTACCTTGACTACTACAGTAAATTTGCAACCTACACAAATGACTCATGTGTGTCTCAAAGCAACAGGCAAGAATTAAATTTAAGTTGAACAACACTTGAGTTATTATGACGCATCTTATGCTTTGAAGTGAATCTCCCCAAAAAAATGAGTTTTCCGGAGATTATTTTCGATTTGTTAAGATTTTAGGCTGCAAATATGAAAACAATAAATTTCATTTAATTTACAATTTTAACCGGCTCTTTCTGTAATAAATCGGTTATAATCAAATGATTTCTGGACCGTCCAGATTTATACCTTGTATTGCGCCTATGAAGGTCACCATGTTTTTTGCTCTAAAACGAATAAAAGATAAAATATGTGTTTTTTGGATGTTTGAAGTTCTCGCTCCAAATTTGATTAACTGGATCAATTGTAATTAGATAATTGATTGTATTTTAAAAAATTGATTTCTTTTGTGGCTCACGTCTTTACTACTCATATTTTGAGAGCTCCCTCTGACGAGCGCCTCCCAACACAGAAAAACGGATTTTTTTGCTTTTTAAGATTTCTCGACCTTTTTTGACAAAGAACTGAAAAAAAATTATATCCGGTATTGAAAATCATGGAAGAGAATTTATCTGGAGAAAATTGAACTTGAAGATTATGATGATTTTCATCTTGTATTTGGTACCAACTATTTTGGGAGAGATTAATTTTATTAGAGAACCGACGCCGTTTTCAGCAGGACCAGATGACATAGGAGTTTTGATATGCGAAGTTACAGTAGATAAACCAGGATACGGTAAGTTTCAAATGTATAAAAATTTGAATTATTTTTAAGCAAAATTGTATACAATATTACAATGTACACAATTTATAAGCAATAAATTAGCTAAACAAGAAGCCGTAAAACAGCTATCTCTTCAGTCACATAAAAAAATATTTTGTAAATTTCCCGTTACGATTCATGTAAAAAAATTTCAACAGTTTTTGTTAAGATTTACTAAAAATTTATTAAATATTTACCGCGGCCATAAAAATTTTTTGGTCACTATATTTTGGTACCAGTTCGTATTTGGTGTATACATTTTTGATCGACTTTTTACCTCCTACAAATGCGCAAGCGCAAAAATCCTACCGATTCTAATAACATGGACTGACCGGTTGCAATGCAAAAATAACAAAAAAACCACAAATGAAACATGTCGTAAATTCTCCTCACGCGGAGCTAAATCAGATAGCCAAATAGTTCAAAAGTTTGGTAACAATTTTCAAAAGTTTTTCCACCTCAAATGAATTATGGCCCATAATTTATGAGGGGAGACCCATATCTCCGAAAGAGCCAATATCGTCGAAACTGCGTGGGCATTCGATGTTTTTCTTAAAAATTACTTTGAGTGCGTCATAAACGACGTCATATTTTAAGATTAAAGTTCCTAAATCTACTTTTTTCAAATTATAACGTCAATTCGAACGCCCGCGCGTTTACATTTTTCTAAATAATTTATGTTTGTCCCATATCGCCGAAAGTGCCAATATATATGCCACCACTTTAAAATCTTAGGCATAAACTATGCCACATAGTCAGTTTACAGATTATATTTCATGAAGTTTAGCTATAATTATTTTGACGATTGAATCACACTTTTAAAGAGGCTATTTTGATGGAATTGATGTAGACTTTTTGCCGTTATTTTGAACCTAATCAAATTAAATTCAGATATATTTTTAGATGATATTTATTTTATTATCTTATTAGCCGCTTGATCTATTCATTCTATAAATTTATCAGATAAATTATATCTAATATGATCCGGTCGACGCATTTTTTTCTGAAATAAATCTTCTATTAGAACACCGTAAAATATGAAAGAAACCTCAATTTTATCAAAAAAGACTATAAAATAATCGAAGTTAAATAGTTCGGAGATGATTTTGATGTCTCAAGATTTCTCACAATTTCTGAATTTTATGATCTTTTTGATATCAAAATCATAGAGCGTAGTCGCTATTTTGACAACTTTTCAGCTTACTGTTAATGTCAAAAAAACCATCGAATTTCTTGCAGAATTTGCACTTTTTCTATTAGTTTTCATTAATTGATATGACTTTATTGACTATCAATTTGTCTGCTACTTTTCAGTGATCACAAATATATATTCCCTCAACTCCCTTTTTCCTCTATTAAAAGATTTAGATATTTTAGATATTAAATCTTTTTTGACTTCCTGACAAACATAGCAAATATAAATTATATTATATCCCTTTATCACCCTTTGGTTAGAATGCGTAGCCACTACTCCTTTTAACGTGTGATTTTAACGTTGTGGCTACGCATTCTAACCAAAAGGTGATAAAGGGATATAATACAAGTGCATATCGGATGCCATTTCTATCTTTAAAATTTCGGGTTGGCAGTAAAGGCCAAAACAATCGATTTTCAAAAAATTATAATATTGATGTGCATTCTAGCATAATTTAGAGCAAAAAAATATATTATTTTTTTTGTAAGTATAATTTGTCGTGAAAATAGACAAAACTATTTATTCATTAAAAGATCAATTTAGAAATAAGTTATTCTAAAATTTATTTTTTAATTTGAAAAACTACTGTAAAAACACAAAATTTGAAGGCAAAGAAGAATATCAGCATTTTTTCAGAAATTTTTTTGGCTTCAGTTCCAAAAAAATCAAAATTTTGACTTTTTGACTCTTTACTTACCCGAAATTACTTACTTCAGCTAAACAGGCTAAAAATAATTGAGGAAGATCTTGGACCCGATATGTGCAAAGGAGTTAAAAACCTTAATTCACCTGTTTAATAAAGTGCCAAATTTTTTTTTCGAGTTCATCTGTTGATCATTAACGAGATTAATTTTAATTTTTAATAACCAAACTCTTGAGGTATTAAAATAAACACATAAATCGATACAGATTAAAATGGCCCGCTAAGTGCCTAATGGTTAAGTTCAATATGATTACCAGAAAATCGATAATTTTTATCAATTTTAATATTAATAAAAATTTTATGTGACAAATTATGTTTGAAATAAAAAACAAATTTAAAAACAATACTAAAAAATTTTAACCAAAAAATAATATAATTTTTATTTAACATATAATTTGTATTTAACATAAGAAAGTTTTTTATTATAAAAATCATGGCAACTATGTCACAAAGTCTATGTGTATGGAAATATTTTTTAATTCACATTTTAACATTGAAAATTTTCCACATATTAAATGCGGTACGTCTTATTTTGATCATGAAAAGTTTTCATAGTAAACTAACTTTCCTAGTAAAATATTTTAGGAACATATGTTGATATAATTAATAAATCGATGTTTTCAATATGCCTATAGTTCGCTCTTAAATATAAATTTGATGCATTATTAAATTTACAATTTTTTTGATTTCAAAAGCAAAATAATTTTTAAACTCATTCTGTAGAATTTTTTTTAGCTAGAATCGAAAAACTATGAAAATTCAAGATAAAATTGATTTTTAACCTTGAAAAAAGGCAATAAATTATAATAAGCATATATTTTAAGATAAATAGTACGTTAGTGGCTTTTTTGATTGCATGTAGGCGTCTATTTTTTGTTTAAGTATTAATAAATAAGAATTATTGCAAATTTGGTTAGTTTTATCAGAGGATTGTATGACTAGAAGTGTGGCAGAGACTGCGACTGACCCACGCGACTCATTGACTAAATATTTCGCCTTTTATATACTTCTTTTAAACTAACCTGCGATTAGAACCGCGGCGGTTCAACCGCCCTCACAAATTTATCTCCCCTTTACCATGTGTTGTGTATAAAGCCAAAACTAATTATTACGTATAAAATATTTGAATTCACAACCAAAAATTAAATCTGAAGCTAGATTAAAATCCTTCATTCTGATTGGAGTAAATTTCGACCGATGGAAATTGGACTGAAACTTAAAATTTCCCCCAAAAAAAATCTTTATTCATCATCAACGCAAAATTTCACGCAAAATGTTTAATCTGGAATATTCGGACTCCAAATTTTGAAGCACTAAAATTTGGACAAACTCAACCTATTACCTTAATTAAGCTTATAAAGTGTATTGCACATGAACTTGTCAATATATAGTAGATGACATCTAGTTTCAGTCCCCAACAATAATCCTTCATGATTAATTTACTGAAAAATTCATTTTTTTTAATTTGTCAAAAAGGTTTTCACGGTCACAACCTGTGACTCACAAGATTTACAAGTTCAATAAAATAAAGTTTGTTTTTTGGTTACCATTTACACCGTATTAAATATTAATTAAATCAACTTGATCAATATATTAGATAAAAATTCGATTTTTGGGCTCTGAGAGATTTGTCAAATAATGATTCGTGACTGATTAGTGACGCGGATCCATCTCAATGGATTAATTCGTACTAAATGCATTCTGAAAAATCTCACGCGACTTCCATAAGGGACGAGACTTTTTGACACAAAAATATGATTTAGGACCAAATATATCGCCCTAAATCGCCTTATTATAGATTTTAATCTGATGAAGCCATAATATTGACAACAGGTCAATAACGGACACGAAATCGAGAGCCCTAAATGGAGGTTTCATCAATTCCTTATTATATATTTCCAGGATTTTAGAGTTTAACCATTGCAGATTTATATTTATTTGAATTTTTTTTGCATAGTCTTAATTTTTAAATTTTCGTAAAATTTTATTTTTTCAAAATCTTATGAAATATTATTGTAAACATATTATTAATTTTTATAACATTATACAGTAACTCTTAATGGAGGTTAATCATTTTCTACTTAAACATCATTAAGTACGGTTTTTTTTGAGAACTTAATGATCTTTAAAACTTAAATCAAGGCTTAATCTCCATTAAGTATTTTTGGACTTAAATATATTTTTTTTTCACTATTTAATGGAAAAAAAGTATTTTTTCTGTAATTAAATAGAAAAATATTCAATGAGAAAAAAGTATTTTTTTTCGTAATTAAATAGAAATAATTTTTTTTTGTACGTTATCAAAAATTTTCTATTTTTATTCAATTGAAATGATGCCCTTTCCAAGCTTTTCAGACATGGGCACTGGCCGTTTTGGCTTGATAAGCACTTCCTCCTTTACATTTTCAGCGTTCATAAATGTTCGTTTGATTATTGTGTACACTTCCAGGCCGTTACTGTATAATGCGCAAAAGCAAATAATGCTTAATGATCTTTATTTATTTTTGTGTACTTAATGATAATTAAGTTCGCCCTCTGGGGCGACTTAATTAACATTAAGTACACAAAAATAAATAAAGTTCATTAAGCATTATTTTACTTTCGCAATCATTATGTTCTTTGATTTTATAAATTCCGATTGTTGGTATCATTTTTTTGACGAGGAGTTGGTCTTTTCAAAAAAGTTCTGAATTATTTAAAAATAAATGTTTTCGAATTTATTGGTAATTCATTTTCAAAGTGTTTTATACAATAATGTTCTCAAAGTTGATTTCTCTAAGAAAAATTTTTTGTTCGATTTTTTGCAATTTTTTTTCAAGTATTTAACAACAACAATGTACAGTTCCAAAATCTACATGTATGAAATAAAGTTTTATTATCGCAACAAAAATTATTGTTTGAAATTTAGGCGTATAAAGCAGAAATTATAAAGCAAAGACTTATCGTCAAATTTATTATTTATTGGAGGTCTCCTAGCCCTAATGTTAAAAGCTTCTACTTTTTCTCGGTCTCTACAAGATCGATGTCCTTTAGAAATTATTTTACAATTTCGCAAACAAAGACGCGAAAAATGCATAAATTGCTTTCGGTTTACTAGTGAAATTTTCGATATTTTCATTAGCTGATTCTTCTGCAGATTTTTTGAAACAATTACATGTTTCAATATGTTGAAAAATTTCATTATTTAAAAATTGATAATAAACTTCTGGTAATTTCTATTAAGGAGGTGGTCGACTCTATCGATGTTCTGAATATAAAAATTTTCAGAAGCATTTGAGACATTTGTTATGTAAATTTAAACATAAACGTGTATAAGATTTTTCTTGACAATTTTCACCCCGTGAAAACGCTCATCCAGATAATTGACAGGATAGCAAACATCCCGAACCGTGCTATTGAATCAATATTATATTGATACTTTTTTGAGATTTACCAAGAAATTATTGTTTTCCTTGGAATTTGGTTAAAATAAAGCAAATTTGTCATAAATTTGATTTCTTAAAGATTTCAGATTTCGATACTAAAGAACTTTAAATCAATTTATTGATCAAATTTACGACTTTTATTTTACAAAAAAAAATAAGCATTTTTTGAAAATACGGAACAGTTTGATAGGATTTTGAGTTGAGCTAAGCAATCTTTTTAGGTAAAATACTTCAATTTACAAATTATGAAATTTTTTATTTTCTGTTAATATTTTTTTTGTCAAAAAAAATATGCATGCGTGAGTCAAGATTTGAACTCATCAAACTTGTATCAGACGATTTGAAATAAGGAATTTCAAAAATTAAAAATTGGTTTTAATGTGTTTAAGCTATCTTGTAGAGAATTTTTTCTGGTCATTTTAAGACTTAGGAAATTTTTC
>SCLH01000183.1:477177-504783 GCA_004367855.1 Oikopleura vanhoeffeni
TTCAACCAAGTAAAAAAGTCGATGAGGCGCTGCAGCCGCCTCACGGGCGGCTGAGAGTTATAGGGAGTCGCTTGATCAGCGGTTTCTCAAGTTTTCAGCGTGGTTCTTGCTGTAACGGCTTAGGTGGTATTTACAACTTGCTGAACTCCAGAACAAGTCTTCGAGATAAATTTCAGCACTTATAGTAATCTGATACCATCCAACCTAAGCCCACACAGGAACTTGAATAAGCCTCTCTAAAAACTCTAAAAGGTATCTCCAGAAGAATATCTCCAGAAGATAAATCTTCTCCTAAATGTTCATCAAGTTTTTTTATGTCAGGCCTGGTGCAGCATATACAAACAATTCATCATAGCCCTTTTTACAAAAATTTTTGCTTGTAAGGAAAAAATCGCAAAAAAACGAAACTAAACTTACTTAAATGAAAAATGACGAAAAAAAATTGGTTCGTCGAAAACAAAATTTCCGAGAATCTGGATTTTATGAACTGTTGGATGCTGCTCCAGAGGCTGACCTAAAAAATTAAAAAAAAAATGATGAACATCGTGAAGGAATACCTTTTTGAAAATTTTGGGGGAGCTTTATTCAAGGTTCCTGGTGAGTGTAGATTCAAATTGTATCAGATTACAATTAGTGCTGAAATGGTCTTGAAAAACCTTGTTGTTCAAGTTAAGCTAGTTTTTCGAATACCAACTTTAGCCAGATTATCTAGAAACCACGTCGGGAACTTCAAAATACAGAGCATTCATCGGCGACAACCAGTCCTTAAGTTCAGTCCAGACCCCTAAATTTATGTCACTCATATTTGAAAAATCAATCGAATTTTAATGAAAATTAGTTGTAACATGCCAACTAATCGCATGACGGTGTTCTGAAGAAATCCATAATTACAGAAATTAATTCTTTCAGTTTAGAAGTTTGCTCTAGAACATATCCAAAGTATCTATCTAAATACGAGTCCCAGTTCAAGACACTTGTTTCTCCACCCCACTAATGAGAACCATAAGGTTCAAACATCCTATGTTTTAGATTTTTATACAAACAAACAGTATCTATCTGCTAAAATTTTTGTATCCATTCCTGTACCCTTAGCATCGGAAATTCCCCATTGGGAATAAAAACAATAATAATAATTTGGTGTCTAATGAATTTGTTCCGCACAACTAGAAATAGAATCAAATAGTGTGCCAGGAACTACAAATCACCGGATTTGTTCATAATCAAGTTGGCTACCCGCTAAATCCCTAGTGCTTGCTTGTGATGCAAGCGTTCAGTTACCTGCTCGCAACATTACTCTCGTTATGACATGTTCGAATTTTATTCTGCGTTGTGGCTTAGGCGCCGGCGGTTGTCCCCTACAGCGAAACTATACATTTTCTCGGAAAAAATATTTGTCTCAAAAATTTCAAATTGACTTCAAATCCAGATTTTTTTGAAAATTTTGAGTCACGGGCCTTCTGATGGCTTCTTCAAAAAAAGATGCTCAGATAGGTTATTTGATATTTATCTTGTAGCGCAATCAGGCGATCAATTTTTTAATTAGAACATACCACTCAGACGCCTAAAAATAAAGTTATGGGGGGTCTTTTGACTACTTGTCCTTATAAAATAACAGTTTTTTAATCAATATTTTGTTTAAGAGACAGAGTCCATCCGTACTGACCACTTCTGAAAATTCACATAAAACGGGAAATATTATTAAGCGCCTGAAATGAAAATTTTTTTTCAAAACGATTGCGGCATGGTCTAATATTTGAATTATAAGGGCCACAAAAGGCAATTTCGACTAAAAATTAGCTGAAGTTTCATCAGTATACTGACAAGAATAATGACTCGAATTTATTTGAAATTGTTATTGTGTATTTCAAACAATAATATTTGAGATCTGATGACCACTTTTTTTCAAAAATTATTGAAGGGGCGGTAAAAGAGCAAAATAATGAAATATGACCGATTAGATAAATTTATAAGGAAATAATTGATCAACTGTTCCTTCGATTACGACGAATTAGACTGACAAAACTATCAAAAATTTCAAATAACGGGAAAATTCTCATATTTCATGAATTTTTGATCAAATACGTTTTATTTTCATTTTTAATCAGAATTCAATTTTTAGAATTTTATGAATGGACTAGCAACTTTTGTTTAAAACCGAGAATCTATGAGTAAATGGGCCGCATTGGAAATAAATGATATTGAAATTAATCCAAAACGACGTCGCCAGGTGGTGCTACAAGAAGCAAAAAATTTGAGTCTTACGGGTGGATGTTGATAACGATAGAGCTCTTCGAAAAACATTTTGTCGACTTTTGAATTTTTTTTGACCATATTCTTAAGCACGACGAAAACCCCCGAATCCGCAGAAAAAATTAATCAAAACCATTTCAATTTTGGTCAAATTTTAATTTCGAAAGAAAAAACCCCGAATCTTTTTGTCACGTTTCCGGACTCATATGACGTACAAAAACTCAATTATTGATTCAAGCGTGATCTCCGTAAGTTTTCTTCAGCACAAATTTCGAAATTGGCTATTGAAATTCGCTCCAAGTCTTACAGGACCTGTTAGTTGACTTCTAGAGTCAAAATTTTAAATACTAAGAAAGCCAATTTCATCAAAAACACGTTTATTAGGAACATCGACCCAATGATCACGAAATGACCTCAAAAAATCGAAATTTTCAGCAGGTGGTGAAGAGCACAAACAGTTAATTTTGAATTGAAGAATCATGCTCTTATATGCTGAATTTGATCTAAACCTACGCAAACTTATCACAGAACCTTTTTTTTTCTTAAAAATTTATTCCAAAGATGTGCTAGAAAGCAAAATCACCGATGATAAATTAAGAGATGTGAAAAACCGAAAACGTTCGCGAAATTTTAAAGGCAAGACTTTATTAAATTTAAATTATTAAATATAAAATTAAGAAGATGAACAAATTTACATTGTGTCAAATACAGAAATTTTGATCAAAAAATGATCTCGGAGCCGCTAGAGAGCAAAGTGGGTTTGGAAACAATAGATTTAGGAAACTGAATGTGTTAAATTACATTTGGTGTTCGACGTCGTGAAACTTCATCTGAAAAAATTTCAGAACTAAACATTTGTAAAGAATGAGCCCAAATGGCGAAGCCGATAAAAGGAGCTTGAATCTTTTTAATTTAAATTGTGAAAAATGAGGCCCCAAAGTCGGCCGTGGCCGAAAAAAGAAAAGTTTTTAATATTTTTTAACTAAAATTTGGTGAAAAAATTTAGTTTCCAAATCGGCCCGAGGCCGATTACAGGGAGTTTATGTTTTAAATCAAATATGTGAAAAATTAGCCCCAAATCGGCCGGAGGCCGATTAAAGGGTAGTTTTATGTTTAAATTGGGTAAAATTGGGGTTTTTTTTAACAAAAATGAAAGCCCCCCCCAAACCGGGCCCCCCCAATGAAAAAAAAGGGCCCCCGATTTTTAAAAGGGGAAAAAAGGTTTTTTTTAATGTTTTTGATTTAAATGTGTTAAAAATGCGCCACAAAGTCTCTTGAGGCCGATTAAAGGGAGTTTTATGTTTTCTAATTCAAGTTGTTTGAAAAAATGAAGCCCCAATAGCGGACCGAAGCGCCGATTACAGGAGTTTTATATTTTTAATTCAAATTTGTGAAAAAAATTAGCCCATATCGGCCTGAAGGCCGATTGAAAGGGAGTTTATGTTTTTAATTAAAATTTTGCTAAAAACGCCCCGAATCGGCCGAGGCCGATTAAAGGGAGATTTATGTTCAATTTATTTGTGAAAAAATAAATCCAAATCGGCAGGCCGATTAAAGGAAGTTTTATTTTCTAATTCAATTTGAAAAAAATAAGCCCCTAAAGGAGTTTTAATGTTTTAATCAAATATGTTAAAAATGCGCCCCAAATTGGCCGAAAGGCCGATTTAAGGGATTTTAATGTTTTGATTTTAAGTTGTCAAAAATAAGCCCAAAATCGGCCGAAGGCCGATAAAAAGGAGCTTAATCTTTCTTATTTAAATTTAAAAAATGAGCCCAAATCGGCCGGTGGCCGATAAAAGAAAATTTTTAAATTCTGGCCTTTACTGTTTTGCTGTTTAGCACCACCTGTGCAAAATTTTTTTTAATTTAAGGTCAATTTTTGTGATAAATGGAGTTGATTTCTTTCAGACGAAGTTATTTTGGTGAAACTTGCGGAGATCATGCTGAATCATTATTGAGTTTTGTAAGTCACATGAGTCCGAAACGTGACAAAAAGATTCGGGTTTTTTTTTTTTGTTTCGAAATTAAATTTGATCCGAAATTGACGTTTTGAAATTTTTTTTGCTGATTTGGGGGTTTTTGTCATGGGCCTGAAAAATATGGTCAAAAAAATTCAATCTGAATGAATGTTTTTCGAAGAGTCTTATCGTGATCAAAATCCACCAGAGTAGAAACACATTGCGAATGTTTGAGAAATTGGCTCTCTAGCTCTAACTGGTGATGGTCATAATAATAATTAAAGTATTTTTTCCGTTGACTTAAAATTGTTCAATGCATTAATATTTTTTTTATTTTAACCTTTACAATGTTCGTATCTTCACAATCTTGCTCAAAGTCAAAATATTCCAAAGGTCAAAAAGGTCATTTTAGCTATCTAAGTACTGAATCGGATGAGTCCGTTTCCAAAGAATACATGTAAACCAGGTTTTGACAACCCATCTCTCAAACCTTATATAAGTTAGTATCGTCGGATCAGGATAAACAAAAAATCTCAAGAGTTGTTTTTTAGTAAATTTCCGTAGAAACCTTGGTGATGTCATAAATCAATTCTGATGAATTCAATTGAACGCAATCTAAGCAGATTTAAACAAATTGTGGATGTACATTGTACCAAAATGCTAATTACAGTTTTCAACCTGACAAAGTAATAACAATATTAACAATAAAATATACACGTAACAATATATCACGTGTAATCTTACGAATAATTATTAACTAATTTACCCTATCTAATTTTCCCAACCACTCGCCAAGGATAATCCACCCCGGATTCACTTGGGCGTTGGTCGTTTTTTTTCCTTTATTCATCACTTTAAACAGATTTATCATATAACTTTCCTCTTTGTGATTTACGATCTTTCAACCTAGACGGCCCGGACTTGACTTTTTCGATTTCCAAAAATGTAAAAAACGTTGCGTTGCTGGATTTCTGTCATTTTTTTAGTTGGTAAATGCATTTTTCGCGTGTTTGATCGGTCGTGACGGTCCCACATACAGGGGCCCCGCAGACTGCGCGCGCAGTAAAGAATATTATTACTATACACATAAGAGGGTATCCTGGAAAATATTTACTAATTGTTTTTTTATTTTTCGGTTTTGCCCACACATCTTCTTATACCAATGAAAGATTTCAAACCTGAAGGAAACCCTTCTTGAGGGAATTTTGAAAAATATAGATCTGGTTGAAAGGCAAAAATTTCTCAAAAGAACAACACGTGGTAAAATGAGCGAACTTTAAAATTTTAGTATTTTATGAAAATAAACAACATTGCTAGTTAACTAGAATTAAGGGTCAAAACCTAAATAATTTAAAAAACACACTTAAAATTTTGGAAAATGAGCACATAAGATAGAGAGCTAATATTATATTTCACATTTTTGTTAATTAAAAACTTTGGTAGAAGACCCGAAATTTAGAGTCACGTGACCCAAAAAGTTCAAAAATTGCATTCTAAGGTTAAAAAATGACCACATGCGGGCAAGAACTTATTTGTTAAGTTTAAGAACTTCACTTCGTCGAACCTAAAAATTGTTCAAGGCAAGGGAAATTTAAAGTTTTCAAATAAAATTCACATTCAAGCTAACTTTCAAAGAACATTTGTCTCTGAAGCTGATATGTTTAAGAGAAAGAACCTTGAAGTAGTAAGAGTGAGGACCCTAATCAAGGTCCTTGATATTAAAATTGAAAGAAAAACAGCCAATGCTAAAAAATCTTAAACCCTTATTGCCAGGAAAATTATGCGTTTTAGCTCTGCGTCCATTAGAAACTTGACACTCAGCAACTTTCCAGAATCATGAAAATTTGACTATTTTTTATAAAAAAAGTACTAGGTTTAGAATTTCATTACAAATTCCTTTAAAAAAAGCCAATAAAATTGGACCACATTTT
Organism: Oikopleura vanhoeffeni; assembly: GCA_004367855.1. Classification (NCBI taxonomy): domain Eukaryota; kingdom Metazoa; phylum Chordata; class Appendicularia; order Copelata; family Oikopleuridae; genus Oikopleura; species Oikopleura vanhoeffeni. Next base: position 483,317 of record SCLH01000183.1, read on the forward strand.
TGACTGTTGAAATTCCTTATTTGAAATTATCAGAATCTTATATATTTAACCAAGAGTAGTTACATATTAACAAAAATTAAAGTTGTTTCACGACCATTTTTCAGTACATTACCGTAAATACTAAATGTTGTTTTTGATAATATTCAGTAAGTATTTAAGTATGATTAAGTATATATTTTTACTGCTAAAATCACAATTTTTTACACAAAAAGCTAAAGGATTTGAAATACATTGTGGCGTGAGCCATTTAATTCAATGTCATCAACAAAAAAAAACTAGATTTTTCTCTGGGAATTAACTTGCTAAAAAAATTAAAGATTGATCAATTTTTTTGAAAACAGAAAATAATAGAGAAGAAATAAACCAGTGAGTAAGTTTATCGCAATTATAACTACTTATATTTTAACAATTATTAATATTTATAATAAATTTGCATGATATCCTTATCACTTTTTGGTTAGAATGGTAGCCACAACGTTAAAATCACACGTTAAAAAGGTAGCTGCTACGCCATTCTAACCAAAAAGTGACAAAGGGATTCACAGTGTTGACCACCCCCTTAATTAAATTCCGCCTTTTGGGCAAATGATTTTTATAAGTTGAAATTTCATGTGCAGAGACATTCTTAAGAGGGTTTGGTCGCTGGTTTATAAGGTTTCACTAAGACCGTTTTTAGAGGAGCCTTGAAATGCTTCAAATGGACTTGGTGATGATTAAAAGGTGCGACACTTTTTTAGCAGCTGAAAATTTTTACCGGAATCTTTTTCTTTAGCGGCTCGAAGCTATGATGTTCAAAGACTTTTCGTCTTGTTTCTCCGCCCGCCCATCCCCGCATATAATGGGAGTAACATTTTTTGGTCGACTTTTTAAATGCCTATCTTTTGCTATGAAAAGTTTGTAGGCGGAAAATCACTCCCATATAATGTCGTGCGAGCGCCATAATCCTTATTCCAACCAAAGGAACCTAAAAATGAGGTGATCCCTAAAGCGCGTGTCGAATCCCACTATTGACGAATCCACGTCGCCTTATTGGCGGTTGATCGCTTGATATTACGCACCAATCAACTTTGCGGTCCTCGATATCAAGCACCCTTGCCCCTATTATATACCAAAGACAATCACTTTAGTCTTAAGACACAGCTAGTGGGATTCGAACACACGCTATAAGAGTCTCTCATTTTCAAGATTCACTTTGTTGAAAAAAGGATATACTATGGATGGCCTAGAGCCGAACATTACAGTTAAAGTGTGTGAATTCGAACACTTTCTTAGATTTTTCTCCGGAAATTTAAAAACTCCTGGCGCTTCCAGAAAAAAAGATATGAATTATTTAAAAAAAGTGATATCCACTTTCCAGAAAAATGTGGAATTTTCGAAAATTTTTGCGGCTCTGGCAGGAAATGCGGCTAAAATTAAAATAAATGTGTCAAGGAGGATCAGGCAAAATTAGAATAGGCAAAATTTTAAGAATAGGGATGGAAATCCGAAGGGAGCTTTGAAAGCTATCATGGTTTATTCTGTCAGAAACATTTTTTCACTGGCTAAAATATTCAAATATTAAATACCTTCGTTTGGACATAAGCGGCTTTATGGAATGGGATTTATTAAAATCACAGTAATTCTAAATTCATTTTGGAGTTTTCGATGAATATGGTGGAAGATGATTTCAAAATCCAGTTATTTGTTTCCCCCTCAATTCTGTTCTCCTCGTTTTGCTTTATGAATTCTGGCCCAGTATATACGAAAATACCCAGCCTGTGTATTATATTCACAATAAGAATTTTACGGAAGAAAATGACTTTTTTTTTTCGAATAAACAAACCATACCACATCTATCCCTATATCACCTTTGATTATCTGTGAGATATGGGCTGAAAAGGGCCTCATGAGTGGCTAGAGGGGTCTTAGGAAGTGTGTAGGATTGGCTCCCTCAGCCAACATCTCACAGATTAATCAAAAGGTGATAAAGGGATATAACATCTAATTTTCTAAATAATTTTTTTATTAAACGCAATGGTTGTGATTGAAACAACATCGAATCGTAAATTTTAATTATAATCACTTGGACCACGTGACTTGGTATTTGCTGCTATTTCGAAATAATCCTCTTCTTGATTATTTTACTTGAAAAGTTACCGTATGTAAATGCTGAATAGCCTAATTGTGTTGTATAGTACCTCATCGTATGCATGTGATCCGTTTTGGATGATTTATTTTAGAGAAAGAAACCTCAACAGTTTAATATCAAGAGAAAAATCCGAAAGAAGAATATGGGATTTTGGAGCAACTGCTGAACTCTTATCAATGTTTGACAGGCAAAATAGTAAAGATATTCCCACCATTTGGCATATGCGTGGTAATACCAATCCCGGAAATATACTGAAAAGTTCGTGGTCGATTTATAATTGAAAAAGATTTTGAAAGACCAGTTGAATAATGTTGGAAATTTTTGTACACAACTTTTTTAGTACTGTTAATAAATAGCCTGACGAGATGTCGAAATATATAATGTATAATAAATATGACTTTATTAAAAACCAATTTTATGAAGATTCTCAAACAACCCAAAAACTAGAATAAATGTTTAGGGCCGAGTAGAAAGATTGATCGATCACACTCGTTTTTATTAGTGAATATAAATTATGATTGTCTTCAGCGTAGTCACGCCCACACACACACACACATATGGAGTAATGGCACAGTATGCAATGTAGTATGGCCAGTGTATCGCATAACAGAGCTATACTACTTAGCATGCACATATGAATTGGGTTAGGTATAACAAAAGCTCGAGAATTTGGATATGAACTAAATTTCGTAGATACAGATTAATTCGTAGATTATTGAAAATTATATTTATGTAACGTTTCGATTATATCGTCACAAAGATATAAATTTTAAACAAGTTCAAGATAGGGGCTAAATTGGTGAGATCATTTTATTTCCGGAAAAACTTTAAACGGCTAACTTTAAGCCATCAAAAACAAATTCTATACACCTTTTATGATTTCCAAATATTTGATTTAACTTCAACCACCACAACCCCCTCTGAATTCATTCAAACCCACAAACGCACCCTTTTATGTATAATCTTTCATCGTAATGAAATAGTTTCTATAATATATATTTTTCTATAAACTATCGAATTATTATGGGATGAAAATAAAAATGAAATTACTTAGGCAAATAACCGTTTATATACCCCTATTTCACACTTTGTGAATATCCGGCCCTATACTTAAGGGAGTGGGTGTCGCAAATTTTTGGGGAAAGGCCCTTTCTTTCAAGGGGTCCCCCCCAAATTTCCCGTCAAACTAGCTAAGTTGATATTCCAAAAACATTTGTAACAACAAAACCAACCTTCGCGGTAATTTAAACTACACAGGTAATCTGCTACAATCCACTACGGCCGAACCCTACGGCTTTTTAAAAGCCTCCTAAAAAGACACGCAGTTAGTGCCTACTCCTTCAATTTTGCATCATTTTTTTTTATTTTTTTTTGTGTCAGGCTCCGGAGAAGCCTTACAAATAATCGCAAAAGCGGCTTTTGGTTTTAAGAATTTGCTTTCGGCGGACAAAAACGCAAAAAACTAAAAATTAAAATTTTTGAAATGATCAGTTTGGGAGGCTCAGGCAAAAGCTATCTCTCCACCAGTTTGAGAGATAACAGTTTTCGACTCATACTGCATTACTGAAAGCAGAAGACTTGTTTGACAACTAAACTAGAGAGTTTTCTCGAGAGTTTTTGCTTTGGCGTTCCTCTGGGCGGCCCATGGAACTTTTCCATTTTGAGCCTAAATTTTGACAATTTAGAATATCTCCATGTAATATAACATGTCTTCAAATCAATTTTTTCCGTGAATACAAACATTTTAAGAATTTGGTGCATATTTTTAACCGGCTAGCGTCAAAAGATAACAAATGAGCGCGACTTTCAATTTAAATCATAAATAATCAATAATTTTGTTTTCTCGTTTTTTGGCTGTTTTGGCCGCCGAAAGCAAAATTTTTTTAAAACAAAAGCCAATTTGCAATTATTTTGTTACTTTCCGGAGCCTCACCGCAAAAAAATAATAACAATGATGAACATTGAAGAAGTAGTAGAATACTGGCGTGTCTTTTAAGAAGCTTTTAAAAGCGTAGGTGTTCGGCCGAGAGTGGCGATTGTATTCAGATTATGTAATTTCAAAAATTACCGCGAAGGTTGGTTCTGTTTAGTAACAAATGTTTTTTGGAACTATCACCTTGCTATTTGCGGAAATGGCTCGAAGCAGGCTCAAATTGCGACACCACTCCCTTAAAAACACACTAACGTTTCCTAATTCAGGGCCGGGATTATTCACAAAGTGTGAATAGGGATATATCAATTTTCGTGCCAAACTTATTATTTATTTTTTTCGGTTGGCGAACGCAGGAAGTCCTGAAACTAGTAAGATTTTATAGAGAATAAAAACAAAAAGTAATGTTTTTTGGGCAAAGGTTTTTACTGAGAAATTAAAATTAAATAAAAAGACAAATGCCTCGAGATTCTCGGGTCGAGAATTATCGTAAATCGGACAATATTTTCATTTGAAATTGTTCCTATCGTGAACCGAACTTTTAAAAGATATTTTAATACCGTCTTTATATCGACATTTTGCATTAAATTTGACAATGCAGCTGTTAATAACACAATGTAAATTCCTCTATTCGCTGAGGCAAGGCAAAGAATGTCTAATTTAATAATATTATTATTTAGAAAATTGGGACTCACATAGAAGATTGAAAGTTGATACGCGAAATAGTTGAGCATGAACCAGAAATGTATCGTTATGAAACACCAAAACCGAATAGTTTAGGCTGCTACCTTTATGATGGAAAAAGTTTTTCTAATTTCGAGCGAAGTCCGAAGCTGTCCAGAAGTTTAAAACATTGTTTTCTTTCGATTACCTGTTGTAAGTTTTAAAGGGGATAGTTTGTTCATTTTCGACTCCTTCCAATCGAAACAATTGGGGAACAAATTTATGAAGATACGCCAACAGAAAATTGATGCTGGTGATTTTGAATTGTATCACGCCGCAACCAGCTTGCAGACAACAGGAAAATGCTCAAATATTGAATAATTTTTTCCCTTAATTTTATGCTCGGGGAAAAATTTTATCTTTTTTATACCTTTGAAATGAGAAAATTAATGGTAATTTTCTATTAAAAACGAAGTAGGGGGTAATGTGCCCGAATAGAGTCAGGTATTTTGTTGTTTAGATTAATTTGCCAAAAAAGATAGATATGAGTTTTCCCGACTTTTATCACTTCAGTTTGCTCACTAAGTGACGCCAAAAGTGAATTTTGAGACATTTTGCAACGATTCCTGTAAACCATCACATTCAGCTCAAGTCCGTTTTTTGGACATGGGTAGACCGAAGGCAAGCTTTTGCCTTCATTTCCGTCACGTTCAAACTGACTTATGATTTTTTCACGTGAAAATTATATTTTGAGTTGAGGTCAAATTCCGAAAAAAGCTCTCAATGGAATTCTATTTGTTCTGTGCTAGCGTTTGCTGGATTTGGGTTGAATTTCCAAAATATAACTTCAGAAGATAGATTTTTCTCGAACGACAAATGTCAAAAATACGGTGGTTCATTGCTTATTCAACCGATAAGCATTTATTGAAAAAACGCCTTCTGAGAAAGTTTATCTACAAATTGTAAAAGTAATGTTGAATTCAGATCAATTTCAAAATAAAACCTAGAGGACGATAGATTTACTGTTTTGGCTTGGTCTCCCTGTCTCGCCTTATGCTGTTAAGAATGTCTTCCTTTTAGTTCAATTTTTTTTTGTCATTATATTTCAAATCAACGAATAATACACTCTCAAACTATTCATTAAACTGGTCTTGCTAATATGTATCCTTTTCCCAGCCTAAGTCCATCTTAAAAATGCTTGCTATCTCTATAGGCGCTTGTTCGAATCGCCACTAATGTTGTCATTAATGATTGTCTTAGGGATTGCTTGAGTGACCACATACGGATCAACTTAGGCGGTCTCAATATCCAAGCACCCTGCCTATAATATACTCAAGACAATCACTAAGACAAAATTAGTGCGATTCGGACACGCGCTATAGAGATATTCAAGCTTTTCAGATGAACTTTAGGTTTGGAAAAGGATATTACCATATCATCATGTTTAGCACAAAAAAATAGCTAAATTTATTGGGGCCATCTAACCCTCTTGACACACGACTCAACGCAAAAATTTTTACAGTCATTCCACGTTAAATTTTTTTATTGGATACTTCAGAAGTGATCAATTTGAATAATCCTGAAAAAGTGTTTTAAATCGGTTTCATCCAATTTCTCATAGTCGACTCTGGGAATCTTCACATTTTCAGTTGTTGCCTTCCGATCTTAACTTTTCGCAGGAATCGCGCTCGTGTGCAAGAAAAGAATAAAAAGTTGAAAAGAAAAAAGTTCAGCATTATGAAGAAACTAACATTTTGGCGAATATAGTAATCTACAAAGTACCAGAGAGGCAGAAACAAGAGCTATCTTATTATAAGCGTTATTAAAGGTAACACAGCAGTACAATTTATTTCCTCTCAAGGAGGAAAATTTTGGGCACGGCCCCTTTTTTGAGGGAAAAAATCAAGTTTATCTGCAAAAAAAAATTGAATTAATTTTGCATCACTAAATCATAAAAATTTCTGGCTACATATGGTATATTTTGATTGTTTTTAAATCAATAGAATTCACTTAGTTCAGCCTTTTAAGCGTACCGTAGCAAGGCTTCAAGAAAAACGCGCTTAATTAGACGTTAAGGGGTGGTCAACCCTGTTAAAACCTGATTCTGGAAATTTTTTAATGTGTTTTTATGGCAGAATAGATGTTCATTTCGGAAATAAACCAACTATATCAATACCTTTAGGCCTTCAGGGCACTTTCCAGTGCAAATATCTCAAACCTAGCGCAATATTATGACCGATTTTAAAAGGGTCCCAAAATCATTATATATAGCGATGCATTTGTTCAAATGCGATAATGCTTTGAATCTGCAGGCTCATGTTTTCGAATTTTGCTCAATGCAAGCATTGTATAAAAACAAAAAAAAATTGATTAGGGACCCCGGGAAAAAGAGATCGATTTCTACAAAGTTAATGACAAATTAGGATTGAACATACATTTTCTTAAAGCCAATAGGCAAGGCGAACACTTTGGAGGGCTGCGTTTTTTGCGAATTTTTGCCTCAATTTAATCCCGGAGTTCGCAAAACAGTTTTCGACAAATTTCACAATTTTCACAAAAATGAATAATAGTTATTTTGAAAATTGCCATAACTTTTTTGCTAGAGGCGTTACAATTTTGGAGGGAACATCTTATAAGTGTCTGGCAGACACACACTGTCTGCAATTTCCTATAAAACGTTCAAATACATTTTTATAATTTTTCAAATGGAGCTCGAGTAGAATTTTGACCACGTCCTTGATCATCTGGGCTTTTCTTGGTGCGGAGTACATAAATATTGTTTATTTTATTGAATTCATTTACAAAATCACATATATTTGCTAACAAAAAATTGTTTTTTAAGGGCAGGGCTGTATAAAGCATACAGTTCTGGTTAAAATCTATTTAACGTTTTTGATATAAAAAATAGCTGAATTTTATGGGAAAATTTATTTATTAAGAAAATGGATTACAATCGATGGCTCTCCAAGGAAGGTTTTTTGGAATCCTACATACAAACGCTTTATTTGTACGACAGTATGAAATTACTCCTGAACTTTTTTTCATTCCACAAATTTATCTGTTGCCACGGGTCACAAATAATGGCTGATTCGGCCTCGTCAAGACGAAAATAATAATGAACTACCGCAATTGGCCTTTTCCTGAACTTTGGATTAATTCCAGAAAATATATCAATGGCTACTTGGGTGAAAGCCCACAGTTCGTGCCTGTGGACCAGGTATTCAAAACTGAAATTTTTGACTGATAGCGGTAAAAATGAACAAAATTGATATAATATTAACAAATGCAGGAGCTTGTTAAAAGCTGCTTGTTTCTCTGAAGCTGTTTATTTGTTCTTATTTGGCTTGTAAGTTACAAGGAGTTTGTCCGAGGAAAATTCCGGGTAAACCTAAATCGCAAAGGGCAACCTCTCCAAGGAAAAACGTGGTAAAGGGGCACACGCAAGCATCCTACGGAATTCGCGGCAATTCTCTCCCTAGGCATATAGGGTGCACGAGGGCAAAGTTGATTGAACCGGCAAATTGTCAAGGAGCATAATTCTTAAGTTGAAAATCCCTATGATCATGCCGCATCTAGAAGAAATATATTCTAGATTCGATAAAATTATGGCGCTCATTTATCGCAAGTGATAAGAATTTTTCCTGAACTGGAAATTCTGAAATTTTAAGTGTAAAATCAATAATTTCCGACACCTTCCTAAAATTTGAATGTTTTTTGTATATTATAACGGAAAATAGAGTTTGGCAAATTTTTGCGTATTTAATAAAAAATGTCGATCTGACAATCGATTGGCAAAAACAAGAGTGAAAGTAGTTACTATAATTTAATTAAAATTCTCAAATTCTATAAATGAAAAAAAATAATACAATTTGAATTCAACACGTCAAATTTCAACTTACGCAAATCATAGTTGATTTATTTTTTTTGCTTTTATTGTTGCTCAACCAGAATAAATGTGGTTAAGCTGCATTCTTTATTTATTTTACAAAGATTGGAGTTTCGAATTGTAATTTTTGAATCGTAAAATATTTCCAAAAAAATCAAAGCCATTAAAAAAAATTTTCCGCATATTTCGTGCCGAATTTTTTCCTGATTTTTTTTGAAATTTGTGGGTAAAAAAAAAACAAAATAGCCACTTTTAACTTTTCAATGGATGCCTACATTATTTTTCTTACCGCTGATTTGAAAAAATCATAAAACTGTTTCTTTGGTCATTTTGTCGACTTTTCAGTGATATTTGAAAATTTTCCGCAAATCAGTCCAAAATTTTTTATTAATCGGTTTTTTGAATTCTCCCCAAAAAATCAGGCAGAATCAATGAACTAATTTTTTGGTATCAATTAAGTTTCCGTATGTCTCAACTGATGACGGGGGTGCTTTAAAGTGCCAAAATTTGTTCGTCGTGCTTGACCCCATTTTCACACCTGTTATTTTTTTCTAAGCCATTTCTTGATAGTAATAAATTACCGGAGTGCCCAATTTTTGGGCACTTAAGAGCCGCGCTTAAGTGCCCATTTTTGGTCAATTCTCAATGCCTCACATAAATTGGGCACTTTAAGGGGGTATATCTGTCTGATTAAATAAAGGCCTTAGAGGCACAAAAATTGCCCAAATTTTGAAATACGGGGTGAAATAATTATGTTAGTTACTAGAAGCATAAACACCAATGACAACAAAAAAAAATTTCGAAATTTTGCATTTTTTCGATTTTTTTAAAGTATTTTTCTCAACAGAAAGTTAAAAATAAACGTTTGTGTAATTGACCACTAATAACTTCAAAATATTGCCCTTGACGTAAGCCACCCGTTCTCCTTTCAGTGGTTCATCCTGAGCTTATCTTTTGAGGCCTACTTGTGAAAAAATCGAGCATGGCCTATTTATTCTTCGGAAATTTTTTTGGAGAAATGACCCAAACAAATCTTCACAGATTAAGTTTAATGAGTAAAAAAAAGACTGCGAAAAGTTGGAAAATTATGTTTGAAAATAAAAAAAAATGGAAATTTTCTAAGGATTTCATTTTTGAGGAGTCTTTAATTGATAGAAATTACAATTTCTTATTATTTTAGGAGATTTAGAGATTAAATTAATTTACTACCTTTATATTTAAAGGTGGTGGGCGTGGCATCATTTCATCAAGAGATTCAGAGAATTTTTAAACTTCACGATTTTTTTGAATTATACGAATGACCGCAATTTTCAATTACCAGAAAAAGCAATTGTCAGACTTTTTATTTGAAAGTTTAAATTAACAGGAATATAAACTCACAAGTTTTATGATGCTGTACAAAATAGTGCAGATTGTTTGCGGCTTGTTTCACCCCCTCAGGAAAATGCAATTGTATTTCAAAGTCATGAATAAATTGTACTGCACAAGTTTTAGGGCGCATAATCGCACTACTGAATTACCAATAGTTCAGAGTAAATTACTGATAAATTTTATTTTTTTTGGTGTATTTGTTGAATTTTGATAAGTTGAGAGAACTTTCGTCATCTTAAAAAAGTAATTCGTCAGCACAAATCAGAAACTTGTTTTCATCATGTTCCAACTGATTTTAAAATATCAAAATTGAATTAATTTGCCGCATCTATGTCTACGCGGGGGAGCGGGCCCAAGCTGGCCCAAAATCCTGCTGTGATTTTACAGAATATATATCTTTAGATTAAAAATAAAGTTGATAATAGATCTATTATATTCTATGGGAGAATTAAATTAATATTAAATAAATATATGCTGTTATTATGAGGAAACGCGTGGCTAAGTCTTAGTTGAAAGAAGTGTTTGAGGGCGACTGCATTGTTTTTCAAAGAATGTTCTCATAAATTAACTCTCATGCAAATTTTAATTTAAAATTAATATTATCGACTCCTTTTGACCTCAAAAAATATTTTTGTTGAAGATTTTCTACAATAATATTGTATTAAATTTGTCAAATTTTTCATAGGTGGTTGAAACTCTTGGTAACCATATTATACAGTGACAGGATATCACGTTTTAACTGGATATTTAAATTTCAGTGTTAAAGTGTTGCCCATCGCCCTCATAGTCCGTTTTTTATAAAAAAATCTAAATAAGGTGCCGATTTTATCGGCGCATCTTGTGTTGTTTTCAAAAAATTGGTTTAAATGTGCAAAATTGGACATTTACTACTGCATTGTTTTAGGACAATTTCCCGACAAAAAATAATTGATAAAAAAAAGTATTTTTTTTCACCAGAAATTAGGACATTCGAGGATAATTTTTGATATTTTACCATATTTTTTTAAGATATTCGATGGCTCAAAGAAGGATCACGAAGAACTTTACGGATACGCTCTGGTCGGTTTTACTCCAGTCAATGGGAAAAACCGGTAAACGGTGGTTTAACTCGTACCGGATCTGCTTTATTTATTTATGGGTTGAAATCTTCAGATGATCAATTATGGACTTGTGAAGTTTTTGAAAAGGGTCAATCTACTGAATTGAGAAAAAGTGCACAAATTACGGTTTTACCAAAAGCAATTCAATCTGAGCCAAAAGCAGAAACAATTTCGGCTAGGACAGGAGATGTAAAAGTTACGGTTGAACTATTGTTATTGACGAGTTGAAATAAGGAATTTCAAAATAAGTATCGATTTTATTGGCCCATCTTGTAGGGATTTTTTTTGGTCATTTTAAGACGAAAGATTTTTTTTTGTTTTTCAAAAAATCGACTTTTCGGTCAAATTTTCAAGATTTTACAGGGGGTCCTAAATCGAGTTTTAGCGACACCGTATGAAGAGCTAGAGCGATAATTTTTACAACTCATTTTTAAAGTTGGTTTCAAAATCTAGTAACTAAATTATAAGTTAAAAAAACCATTTTAACTAAATTTGAACTTCTGTTTTATCCAAATTTCGACTTGCTGAGTTAAAAAATTTGGCGGTGGAATCTTTAGCTTGGAATGTGGCAAAAAACGACAAGAGAATTTATCGCTTACCATGCTTCGTAAAAGTTAAAGATACCGCCGCCCAAAAAACATGAAAGAGAACCTAAAATGTCCATGCTTAAATATTCTATGTTTTTGAATATGGGGTTAGTTTTAGGTGATTTTATGGTTCAATTTACTCGTGACAAATTTTTTGCAATAGGTTTTCGGTGCAGTTTTGCTTAAAATTGTATAAAACCAAAATATTTTTTTTGCAAAATCAATGAAAGCAGAAACTGTCAACTCTAGCAAAATTTCTTTCTAGTGGTGTCTAGTGTACCCATTTGGGTTACGCTAAGCACGCCCGTGCTTACGTACCCAAATTGTCTGCATATTTCTGAAAGACGAAACGCTGTTAGCGTACCCAATGTTATCGATTATGGGAAAAGAACGTCCTGGTTATGCGTCATTAGGGTAGATTGAGGATTTCACCGAATGCACTGGAGCACAGTGATAGACGCATAAGTAGGTCAGTACCGGGAGACTTATTGCAAAACGAAACCCTCAGGATTTTTGAGTTAATGGGGTTAAACTTTCTCGAAAAAGAAGATTCCGACCGTGAAAAAAATTTGAAGCCTCCAAGTCGTCAATTTTGAGTATGCAAAAACAGATTTCGGGCTCTGAAAGGCGCTATAAAGGATCATTTAGTATTGATTTTTTGTTGTGATCATACCGATCGCGTCACAAAAACTTAAAGAATCCGTACTGAGGGGTTTTCGTTTTTCAGATAAGTCTCCCTGTACTGACCTACTTATGCGGCATAAGTTATGCCTATCACTTGTCTCCGTGCAGTCGGTGAAATTCTTCAACCACCCTAATGACGCACGGTGGCTTTTTTTGAGGTGAATAGGAACATTAAAATTTTATGATGGATCAAAATTACATAATAGCGCAAAAGAATCAGCTCACAAATAATAATTTTGCTCGAGACGAATTTTTTTCAAATCCTGGTCGCTGATTGGATAACCTTAATGACGCATATATGACGGTTCATTGTTGCCAGAAACGATTCGCTTGCAAGTTTCTAAGCATTTTGATATAAAAAATTTTGAAAATTTTTTTTTCTAAGCCTTTAAAAATTGCAAATGAAAAGTTTTTCGAAGTGTGAGGTTCAATATGAGTCCATAAATTGAAGGGAATTTTCAGTTTTTTTCGATTTAACCCCTCGGGGACGTTCAACAATCATTTGTTATCTTTTTATAAATCAATCAAGAAAGTTAATCAAATGCAAGAAACGAGAACATGAATTTAGGTAAGATTTTATGAAAAAATTTTGGTGATGGCTTTTGATGAGTCATTCACTTTCCGGTTTTAAACCGGAAGTACAATTTTTATTTTGTAATTTGATTAGTATTGTATAATATTCTGGTTGAGTTAGGGGGTAAAAACTCAAAAAAATTTTGATGAGTATTTTTGGATGAAGTCTCACTTCCCGGTTTTGACCGGAAGTCAAACTATATCATCAAATTTTATCAAGTAACAATATACTTTTGGGTAGCTTTCAGGGTGAAATAACACGAAAAAATTTTGTGGGATACTTTTGATTGAGTTCTCACTTCCGGGTTTTGACCGGGAAGTCAAACTATATTCCTCATTTTATCAATAACAATATACTTTTGGGTAGCTTTCCAGGGTGGAAATAACACAAAAAATGTTTTGTGATATTTTTGATGAGTCCTCACTTTCCGGTTTTGACCGGAGTCGAACTGATATTCGTCATTCATCAGTAATAATATACTTTCGGGGTATAGATTTCAGGGTGAAATAACTCAATTTAAATAAAAAATCTTCAATTCAAGGGGGTTTTGGGTGTCGTAATCTGGTACCTTTCCAATCCCGCCCTCAGAATTAATTCTAGGGCAGTGTGAAAAAATCTGAGTGATACTCGTTTTATAGCTCTAGCCTTAGTCCTAAAGGATTTTCAAACCTCAAAGTCAACATGTTTACATCACACCACCAAGGTGGTGAGTCTTTTCTAGAAACACTAAACTTTTCTTTTGGTGTTTAATCTTAATCTTTTATTTGTTTTTTTTAAGAAACCCCCACAATACAGGCGTCTCAAAATAACACAATAGTGAGCGGTTAATGAGACAAAAATTGTTGTTTCCCGGGGAAAGGATTTGTTCCAAAATTGAAACATTTTTTTTTTCTAGAATCTCCACGTTAAAACGCCGATTTGTTCGTAGTTTTTTTTTTCGACTTCAAAAACTCTATCTTCTTTAGACAAACTTGTCCGTTTACCTTTTTTTGAATAAATTCAGACAAGATATTTCGTAGGTGTCACAAACGAGAAAATACAGCTGGAATTTTAATTCAGCTCGTGAAGAGCGTTTGAAAATCACGAAATGGCGTCGGTTACCTGCCTTAAGGGTTATGCCCTGCTCCTGACATTTTTGCAGTTATTATGTCAATAAAATGGCACCAAATAATTTGTTTATGTTATAGAACGCATAAAAACAACCCAATGACAACAAAAAAAAATTTCGAAAATTTTGCGTTTTTTCGATTTTTTTCAAAAGTATTTTTCTCAAAATTAAATGTCTCAAGAATAACGTTTGTGTCAATTTGACCACTAAAACTTCAAAATATGGTTGACGTAACCAGTTTCTCTTTTCAGTGTTTTCTCCAGCTTTCTTTTGAGCCTAACTTTGGAAAAAATCGGAGCATGGCATTTTTTTTCGGAAATTTTTTTCACGTGACCTTGAAATTCATATTTTTTGTTTGGGGGCGAATTTGACAAAAACTCACCTACAAAGTTCTGTTTGTTTTAGAGCTAGCTTTTGCAAAAATTTGAGTAAATTTTGAAATTTAACCTAGGAGGAGATAGATTTTTCCGATGAAAAAGTCCAAAACCGGTATTTTGGACCGGTTTTTTTTATCGTAATTCTAGAATAAATAATAGCACTTATTGACAAAAGCTCACATACAAAGTTTTTTTGTTTATACTACATTATACAGGTTTTATCTTTAAAATTTGGGTTAATTTCAAAATAAAACCTGGAAGGGAAGATTGATTATTTTCCGTTTTGGCTAGGTGGCTCTTGTGCCGCTTATGTGTGAAGGAGTGTGGTCCATACAAAAAAAAATTTGGCAAATTTTTTTCGCCAGTGAAGGCTAGTTCTAGCAAAAAGTGGCTAATGATGAATAATATGTCTCAGGCCCTGTTTGGGCTAATATTTTATCGTAGAGAATGTTTATTAGGAGCAGGGATACGGGTATCCGGATACCCTTAATAACCATAATTTTTCCCAAATTTAAAGATTCCATGATATTTTATAAAAATTTCCTTTTTTTCCTTGTATTGGTCCTTTTTTTATAAATTATCCTTAATTTTCTAAAAATCTACTCAATTTTCGTAATTGTCCCTTAATATTTGGAATGTCTTCATATTTTCTCAATTTTTTTGTAATTTCGTCTCATTTCTTATAATTTTGAACTACAATTTGAATATATAAGAACAATTTTGAAAATTTTATAAGGTCATTTTGGAGAATTTATAAGGATAAAACTTGAAAATTAAGAATAATTTTGGACAATAACGACAATTTTAATGAAATGAGGACAATTTGGGGAAATAAAAAGAATTTCAAAAAATTTGAAAAATATAAGTGGAATTTGGAAATTTTAATAACAAGAACTAATGTTTTCCATATTGTCCTTATTCTCCATTCCAAATTTTAATTAAATTTTTATCGAATTATTTTGAAAAATATGATTCGAAAACCATAATTTTTCCCAACAATATGAAGACCCTTTTTTTTTTTTTCTTGCCTGTTCACGTCCATATTTTATGAAAAAGAGGTGAATTTTTGAATTTTTTTAAAAAAAAAGCCCCTTTTGAATTTTTGGCATATTGTCCTATTGAGGGCGCCAAAATAAAAAAGCGTCGGTTTGATACATTTCTGCCATAATTGTCCTTTATAGAGGGTGTCCCTTATAGACGCAAACCACAGTAATAAGCATTTTATCATTTTTTGGTTTGACTTCCGGTCAAACCGGAAAGTGATGTGTCATCGAAAATATTATCTAGTTTTCCGTCAAGTTTTTTTACCCCTGTTATCCCACCCTCAAAATACAAGCTTACTTACTAAAATAAAGATTTTAAGTTCACTTCCGGTCAACCGGAAGTGATGAGTCATCGAAAATATCACCAAAAATTTTTTCAGCGTTATTTGATCATGAAATACGCCTCTTAAGGTATTAATAACTATTGATAAAGCCCTTAAATTCACTTCCGGTTAAACCGGAAGATGGATGAACATTGGAAATCCATAAAAATTTTTCTCGTAAATTCTACCCTGAAAAAACTGTCCTATACTTTATACTTTTGGCTCTAAAATTTCGTGAAAATCGTTATGTTTGCTATTCAAATTAAAATGCCATTTGAAGTACCCAAGGGGTTATTTATTACGTAACAAATGACGTCACAAAAGTTTTTTTATCATTTTTATAGGCAAATTTAATTTTTTTAAGTTATTTTTTTTTTTTCGTAAGTAGTTCAAATTTTACTGGGCACCGCTCGGTCAATATTTCTATTTCAAATACTGCAGCAAACAGCTGTAAAAACGTTACCCCAATCACAGGCAGTAATTTCAAAAAATTTCTCGAGCAAATCATATTAGGCGAGCTGATTCTTTTGCGCTATTCGTTATTTTTATCCATCATCAAGAATTTTAATGTTTCTAATTCACCCTCAAAAAAGCACCGTGTGACGCACTACCATGACGTTGCGTTTTTTTTACAACATATTTTCTCGGATTCAGACAATTTGGGTACGCTCCACGCACGCCGTGCTTTCCGTACCCAAATTGGTCTGAATAAAAAACAAATAATGCAGACCAATTTTGGGTACGGGAAAGCACGGGCGTGCTTTTCCGACCCACGTTAACAAGTATAGGAGGGACAAAAAAAGTCGATTGGACCAATTTGGGTACGGAAAGCACGCTCCCATTCTTTCATACCGAATCGCTATAAGCAATTTTTGTAAATACGAAAAAATATAATTTCTTATAATATCGATAGGGTGGACCCAATTGAAGCATTTCTGTGTTATTACCGTCAGAAGAAAAAAAATGAGGAAGTGGGTATTATTCAATATAAACAAAAAAAATTTTGAAAATTTTTTCGAAATTCTTTCGTTCTTCCTCCTGATTGGCTGAAATCAAAGTTTTAATTTGATCAATTTTGACAACAGAAACGTTTACTTTAGTAAATTTCCTATAACGGTTCATAATCTGGAATTTCGAAATTTAACCTAAACATGTGTTTTTTGAGGCTTTTTAAATCATAAAAATACCCAAAAAATCTCTCTTTTTTTATAAATTATTGAGTAATCGAAATGATTCACGGGAATCATTTATGTTTTGAAACATGGTGTTTTAGACACCTATGAGTTAAAATGAAAAAACGTTCAAATAAGAAATTTTCTACCCTAGAATCATTTGCATCACCTGCAAGCATTTTCAATAAGATCTGATAACACTTATTTTTGAACTGAGCTTGATCGCGTCCACACTAAATATCGACGATAAAGTTCGCAGCCCCAAAAATCGAAAGAAATCAATTAATTTAAAAAACGAGATGTCCAACCTTAATTCAGTTGCAAATTGTAAAATTGCTGACGCAGATTATTTATGGCTTAATTGTACCGATACTGATGAGTGTCAGCCAATCAGCGACGACCGAGTTACAGTAGACAAATCAACAAATGAAATGCAAATTAACTCTATCACCGAATTTGATAAAAAACGATTCAAGTAAGCTTTTCTATTACAAAATAAATCTTGGAAGTTCAAAGCCACAAAACTATGATATTCGTAATTTTGCGAACCGAGCATTTACAGGCACAAAATATCTGGTGCATCTATTTTTCGCGACCAGTACTCCCTTAACCCTAACCTGCGCAACAGTGTTTTGAAACACAGATCAAAAATATTATGAGAAAGTTTCAGTTTGGCCAGTGGAATAACGGAACATACCCATGAAAGTTTCCCTTATTCGAAATTTTAGGAAATTTTGTGACTTTTTAAAATTTTCCATCAAATCGGAAATGCATTATTTTAATGCAAGTTTTTGTTATATGCAGTTAAAACAGCACCTTGACCAGATTTTAACACTGGGACTAAATTTGAACCTATACATTGTTTGACACCCGACACTACCTGGTGGTGTAAAGAGAACTTTTCTGAATCCCAACAAACACTTTTTTGTGCAAATAATTTGAATCTGTGTTTTGAAACACTCATAAGGTGGGCACTTGAAAATCGTGCGCAGGTGGGGGTTAAGACTTTTTAAAACGGTAGTGTTATTCTACTAAAAATAATATTTAATGGTGTGCAAAGTCATTATGCTGAATTTAACATATGTTACTTTTTAAGTGGCTGGGGGTTGTTCCTCAACCGTATTAAAACATATTTTTCAAGATTTTTCTAAAAGAGTATAATTGAGAACGTCTCGAAATTTTCATATAACCTGTAAACTGTTTTTTATGAAATTACATGAAAAAGTAGTGCAAATTAGGTACAATACAAATGAGGGGTTTTAGTTTTTCGACTAATTAGTATTCTAGAAAAACAACTGAAAACTTTTTGCAATTTTTGCAATTTTAGCATTCCTAAAAAAAATACATTAAAGGGATATGATATTTTTTACTAACAATTCGAATTAAGTTTTCAAGTCTGCTTAAAAGCACATTTTCAATGAAAATATTTCGTCTACATCTCAATTGTTTTTTGACATTTTCAGAAAAAATTGTTCTTCAAATTTAATTTCGGGTTTCACTAAGACCTAAAATTCAATGTTTCAGTTTCTCACCACTAGGTGACTCAAAACTGTTTTTGTTCTAATGATCAAAACCTTCAGATTTTCAAGAAAAAACCGTGAAGAAGATCGATAAAAGGTGGTTCAATTCCTATTATTACTGCCGAAAAAACTTTTTGCCTTCTTTTATATCGTTATTAACACGTATATAAAATTTTATGGGGATTTTCGTGCATATATTTGATAGAAATCGGGGATTAGAGTCACATATTTTTGACAATATTTTACTGGCAAATAAGAATTAAAACAATCGATACAATCGTGATGATAGTAAACAGATTTTTGGCAGGTTTAATCAAGTTTAACTTATTCACAGTTGAATAAATTTAATCATATTTGACGAAAATTGGTTGGTAAAGAACCAGAATTTTTGCTATTTTGGTAAATTCGAGGTCAGAAATTTAGTTAAATTATTATGGCATGCTCAAAACTTTGTTTGAAATTCGAGAATATCTTTAATTTTGGGAATACATCTGATTTGTTTCTTCCACTCGAAAGAAGACTAAGCCTCATATTTTACATATCAGTTAACCAAATCAAATTAATTAGATAAATTGTATTATAATGTAAAATTACCGGTTTACAACCGGTGAGATAGACATATTTTTCTTTTCACACCAGCAGGTGATGTCAGGTGTCAAATCTGATGATGTTGAAATGTTTCTCTCGAAACAGTGTCGAGATTCAAAACAGTGATATTAACACCACCAGGTTGTGTTGGATCAAAAAACAAATGATGCAAAACGAGATAGAATATATTGCTCTTTGCACCACCAGATGGTGCCGGGTGTCAAAATTAATAATGTCAAAATATTCTTCTCCAAAATTATCCTCATAATTATATTCGTAGATTATTATCTGGTTCCAGTGCTGTTTTAAATGTATAAAACAAAAAATCACATCCAAATAATGCATTTCCGGTCTGATGAGCCATTTTTGAAACTCACCAAAATTCTCGAAATTAAAAATAAGGGGGAACTTTCGGGGGTCTGTTCCGATATTCCGCTGGCCAAAATGATACTTTCCCAAAATATTTTTGGTCTCTGTGATTTGAAACACACTCGTGCAGGTGGGAGTTAAACAATCTTTCCAAATAGAGCAACGAAAATTAAAAAAACTATTATACTAATAAGTGGCCACATTATGTGTTTGGTTTTGCGTAGGCATTGCCTATTAGCAAATCAAAGAATTAGCGGCAGTTTAAAGCCTAATGGATAGTCATGTGCTTCCCCAACAAATTATGGTTTCCCAGATTAGGGTTGTTATAAGCTTCAACCAGCCTTTCCCACAAAATTAGATTTTTGTTCTGAAATGAATTCTATCAAAAAAAATTGATGAAAAATATTTTCAAAATAGAATAAAAATCATTTAAATCAACGAAAATATTTTTTCCGATAATTTAGTCTTATTTTTTAAGCTTTCGAAGAAAGTTGTTATATTGAGGGGCAATTCGGCGCAATTTTGCATGAACTATAAAAATAATAAAAAACATGTCCCAAATATGCCTCAAAAAGTTTATTTGGTCTATATAATTTACAACTGCGAATAATTAATTAATAAATTATTTCAGCTTACATGTATAAAAATTATTGCTCAAATTGAACGGCTCCATAACGCTTATTTTCCACAAATAAGGGAGGTTTGACGTATAACAAGGTATCGGAGCTATCTCCAAACTATCCATATTTTTTTAATTTACGACAAAAAATTTAGTTAACTTGAAATTTAATTTAAAGCACTCAAAAAACCAATTTGTGTACTTTTGAAGAGCGTCTGAATGTCAGATTTTTGGCGGAAGTTCGCCGCGGAACTNATTTCCAGAGTCTGATCGCTCTCAATATCAGCAAGAAGTCTATGACAAATTGAATAAATGTAAACCATCTTTTTTCTACCAAATCTTTGAAATTTTTTTTTATAATTATGGATAAAAATTGTGATTATTATTAGTCTGCGATTTCAGCAAATCACATGCATAATAAAACATACTTTTATTTCACGATAATCGAGAAAACACAGTATAGACTAAAGATTTAGTGATAAGATAGCTTAGTAAACGCAGACGGTTTCCATATATATTAAATATACGATAGTTTGTAAGTTCAGCACAAAATCAAGCATTCAAAATCTGACGAATGTATGATTTTCGCTATCGATTTTCATTGAAATCCGATTTATATAAAATCTATGGAAACCGTCTGCGTTAACTAAGCCATATTATCACTAAATCTTGAGTCTATAGTATAGACTCTATACTGTTTCTTCTCAATTATCGTGAAATAAAAGTATCTTTTATTTTGCGTGTAATTGCTGAAATCGCAGCGTAAAAATAACCACGAGAGGGTGTAAAGGTCAATGCATATTTTTTTATGACAGAAAGATCCGAAAACTAAGACTATCATCAACTTTTAATCATTTTAAAAAATTATAGAATGATGGTTTGAAATCCAGTAGAAGCTATGAGCATTAAGAGGGTGGTCGTCGCTCAATGAGGCCCATGAAAAAATTTTCCCAAATTTCATTTAAATATTTTTTTAGGAAAATATGGCCAATTACAAGCATTTTGGTACTAGTTTTATTTTTATACATACTAGTAGTCAGGAAAGACTTTTTGATAGCTTCAAAAATATATCGTATAAAATAAGTTGAAATTTCTGGATTTTTGAAAATTTAAGGGGGAAGTGTCCGCAAAAAAATGTAGGCTGAAAATCTGATATAGTACTAAACCAGCTCCCAAAAAACGATTAGTGATAGTCTCGTAGCTTTTCTATGCTCGATTCTCTCACTAGAGGGCGGCAAAGTCGAAAACGGAGCTCCGCGGAGGTACAATTTTCTCCTAAATTAAATATCCGATCAACTTCATTTATGAATCAAATTACGCGGATTTTCAACACACAAAAATAGTTTGATAATATTTTTCTGACAGAATAAAAATACAGTAGATAACCTATAAAATGTGGTATTTTGGCCGCTTCGGTACCATTTT
>SCLH01000183.1:505588-543190 GCA_004367855.1 Oikopleura vanhoeffeni
AAAATGGTACCGAAGCGGCCAAAATACCACATGTTATAGGTTATCAACTGTATTTTTATTTTGTCAGAAAAAAACCAACGTACGATTTTTGCGCGTTAATAATTCGCGTAATTTGTCACACAAATGAAGTTGATCGGATATTTATTTTTTTAAGGAGAAAATGGTACCTCCGCGGAGCTCCGGTTTCAACTTTTCCGCCCTCTAGTGAGAGAACCGAGCATAGAAAAGCTACGAGACTATCATCAATCGTTTTATCGGGGCTGGTTTATTAGTATATCAGATTTTCAGCCTTACTTTTTTTGCGGACACTACCCCCTTAAAACACAATTTAGTGAAAAACGAGAAATAATTTTGGACAAAACTTCTCCTAACTGATCTGCACAGACTGTTCAGCTGTACATTCATGTATGTTTCGAATGTCTAACTTTGAAATCCAGGGAGGAGATACATTTTAATTAAGACCCCTAAAATATGGTCAAAATACTTTTTTTTGGTGATTTTGAATCCAAATCTAATTTGTAAGCACGTTTCTGATTGGACGAGCCATTAGGCACTTTCGATTTTTTAGAATGCAAGATTTTTGTTCATATATATATCCGAGAGAGGTGATATTTGGACCAACGATTTGAACGTTTGCGACAATTGGCCATTGAAAACCCCAATTTTTGCGACGTAATGAGGGTCTGATTATTTTTTCCAAAATCTATTCATTTTGTCAAATAAACTTCAAAGTTTTATTTGGAGAAAGTTTTACGGTGATTTTTAAACTTCATTATTGATTTCCAGATTGCGGCATTACAGAACTATGAGCATTAAAGAGCCTATCTTCCATTTAATACTTATTTTAGAACAATAATCCAATAAAGTCAAACAAACTTTAGTTTCCAACAAAATAAGTAAAATAATTTATTATTAATGGAGCGGCTAATCCAGCTAATTCGATCTTATTAAATTTAGATGTAACTTTTAATTTAATTTTGTGGCGTTGGCTGTAAATAAAATGCAATCAATAACAAATAAAGTCAATAACTCATAATCTAACAAGAATTAGGTATTTTGGACAAAATACTTATCAAACATATTTTATTGTTTTGTATACCTGTCCAATTTTATCAGTGCAATATTATCTAATTGGAACGCTCGTCGGACAAATTTGCCACGTTTTTTTTATTAAATGGTGCGACAAAGTTTTCAGTGATTTAGGTGAAAAATGAAATAAAACGAAGATTCTTAATTTCTAAAGAATTGTTGAAAATTTTAAAACTTATTATTTTTTTTTAATTTTGATATTAGACTATTGTCAAGAAAAAATGACAGATAGTTTGAATACTATGAGTATATATGCAGCATATCATATTCTCGCTAAACTTATTTACCAGTTTTCTTTCCCGCCATCCTGCAGCTTTCAACCGCGTAAAAAAATTTGAATATAATTCGTAACGGCGTCATGACCTTAATTAATCAGCAATATTTAAGATGAAAAAATTGCCATTGCAGATTTGTTCGTCTAGCGTTCATATTAGATGTAATGTAGCATATTTTTTCCTATTTTTCTTTTCTTAAACTTTTTAATCGCCCCAATCGTCCGACAGTGCGCAATTTGTTGGAAAATACAGCGCAATTTCTACGAAATACTTCCTTGATCGGCCTTTATGGTGCTCTATGGTCCGAAAATGCGCGATGGCGATAAAATCGGATCATCGTGCCTCCCCTTGTATCGAATATTAATTTTATTACTTTAGATGTTTTGCTTTCAAAGATGGCAGATTATATCAAGGAGCCGTGTTACGGATAGGCCGCGTCAAAGTGGTCGAAAAACCGCCAGAACCGGCGATACCCAGTAAAATTATCGATCCGTTAGAAAATACAACCCAGTTATCCATCCAGAAATACCAAGCCAGTTGCACTTCTTGTGAAAAACATTTGTTGAAATGCAAAGCTACTGGTTATCCATTACCAGACATAAACTGGAAAACTGAAGATGGTAATGTTATAGCTTCCGGTCAGGGATATGTGGAATATTTGGTGCCGGAAGTGACCGTTTCGGCTGTTTTTAGTTGCACGATAAGTCAAAACAAAATTATCATCGAAGAGAAAAAAATCTTTATTAGGAAGGGTGAAAATTTATTACTTTTTGTTAAATAAAACAAATTTTATCGGTGACCTTCGTCGGAATCACAAATTAGCTTTTCGAGAATCTGTTCATATACAGTCTGAGTTTTCTCGTTTGCTGCGCTTTTTTCTCCCGCAAAATACTCTACCGTGATTGGTCAATATATGGAATAACTGCCTCTGATTGGTTAATTTTGCAAAAGAAAAAAAGCCCAGCAAACGAAAAAACTCAGGCTCTACTTTTTCGGAATTGAGACTAAATTTTTTTGTAAGACCGCTCAGAACAAAAGCTTATTTTTGAGCAATTATTGCCAATTTTTCAAATTTTGGGAATCACAATTTCAGGACCATTAAAAAATAATCAAAAGATGACGGCTGAGAAACTTTAAGAAGCTAAAAAACTCATTCCAATTCATGATTCCCATAAAAAGTGAATTATTTTATCTATCGTCTACAATAGAGGTATTTTCAACCCCAAAAGTCCTTTAGAGCTTGCATCACCAAGATTAAAGAATTCCGAGCCAGTAACTGTAGATGGAAAAACTGTTATACTAGAATGGGAAGAAGTTCAAAACGCAGATTATTATGTGATTCATCTCTTTGTCAATAAATCACGTAAGTAAATTTTTCAATATATATCTATTGCGGTACTTGCTGGGGCTTTTATGCCACTTTTTACCAAAAATTCATAAATAATTCGGCTTATGAAAACGAGTCATCCGATTAAGTTTTCAGATAGCTCAAACTGAGCACAAATATCTAGTGAATCATTTTTAGATTTTTTTCTAAGATTATTGAAATTTTTTAATTATCATTTTTTAAAAAATTAGAAAGAGTCGTCTGATTCGGATCTTTATTTTTTAAATTTATTCTTTTAATATTTTTTAGCTCAGTTTGAGCTATCTAAGAACTCAATCGATGAGTCGTTTTTCCAATAGCGATTATATAAAAAAATTTTGGCTGAAAACGTGGCATAAAGCCCAAGCAAGTACCGTAATAGATATATTATATTTGATATGAGTAAAATATATGCTAGAATATCGAAGAAAGATAACAATTTTACTCTGAATTAATACGTCTTTTCATTTAAATTAAATAAAAGAAGAATTCTCAAGTTTTAATAATTATAATTTGCATTTGAAATTGCAGAATTTTCAATTTAATTTTCTGGATTTCCTTATAGTTTGATAAAAATTATGCAACCGCATGCATTTATTTTTCAACCTAAATAGATTAAAAATAAATTTCCATAAAAAATTGCCGAAAATGTAAATTTAAATTCAAAATGCTAAATTTTTTTAGTTTTGATTGATTTCATTGTAGATTACCACAAATCGCCTAAGTAACCACAAATTGCCTTATTTTATAACTATTTTTTGAAAGTTCTTGTTGGGCGATTTGTGGCAACATACAGTAAATATATCGATTTTCAGCCAAAATTTTAATATAATTCGGCTTTTGAACACAACTTATCCGATTAAATCTAGATTAGCTCAAACTGAGCGCAAATATCCTTAAAATTATAAAATAAAATAAAAGGTCGGGAATCCGAACCATTGTTTTAATTTTTTAAAAACTAATAGTTAAACAATTCAGTAATCTCAGAGAAACATAAGAATAAATTGTTCCGAATGGATCAATTTTTTATTTAATTATTAACAAGAATTTGTGCTCAGTTGAGCTATCTGAATGTAATCGGATAAATTGGTTTCAAAAAGCCGAATTATATACAAAATTTTGGCTAAAAATCCAGTAAAAAACGACCAGGAAGTCTCGTAATCGATATAACGGTCATCTAAGAAATACGATGACAAAAAATGTGTTCGGAAAATAAACAGGTACGTATCACAAAACGGAAAGAATAATTTTGCACACAATTTTTGAACCATTTTGAAAGTTTCAAGCTGAAATTTTTCACAATGCAGTTGAAGTCGAATGGTCTTGAATACAAATAAGTATGTTTCTCTAAACCATTTTCTAAAACATCCTATTTTTGTGAGTTTCAAATTGAGTGCTTGATTTAGCAAATTGATTTGTAGCAATTAAATTATTAATAATTTTTAATGAAAAGCTGTATAAAATCTGTTATTACTAATAATTTATTAGTTAATTAATAGTTATTTTTAATTAATTAGTAAATTAATAAATTGGTTTAGAAAGCAATTTTGGAGAGCAGTTATTAACAACACGAAATCTTTCAAATCCAATTTTGGTTGACCCTCTTACATCTTACGAAGGGCACGTAACCGCCGCAAATAAAAATGGAGAAGAAGGACATGGATCCTTGAGCTTCGAATATCATGGACCAAGACAGCCCATACCACCTTCTAATCTCGCTGCCAAGGAAATGATTAGCAAAATAATACCATTTTTATTGATTTTTATTATTATTAGAAAACATTATTATTAGAATTAATTAATTTTTAGTAAAATGGCTAAAAATAACATTAGTTTTATAATTAATTAGTTTTTATTGAAATGGCTAAAAAAAGACATTATTTTTTAAAAAGACTTTACTGGTTACTAGTTTCAACCACTTTAAGGTCTATTTTGAGAAAATGTTATTTCACGAAAATAATGAGAAAATAATTTGACTCCAAAAAGATCATATAACAATATTCATAAAAAGAGTCATATAATTAGGCCTCCCGAGCAAAAAATGAGCAACCGATAAAAAGGTCTTAAAATTGCTCTTTTTTGCTTGAAAAAAATCGGAAAAAATATTTTACAATGAATATAACCTGAAATGAAAAATCCGCGAGATTATGATTGGACCAATAAGAACACAACCAGCTCAGTTAACAAGAGTCATACAGTATTTCACATACTGCATATATTTTTTCCAAATAATTTTGGACCGAAACAACAGTTTCGTAGAAGTTTAAAAACAAAAACCCGAAATGTACGATAAAAATTTTCGTGATCTTTGGAACCAGCTAAAAAACAAAAATATGCAAAAAATTTTCCGCATTTTTGATATCCATTCAATTAATTTTTCGATATGCTCAGTGTTTAGCCGTACTTATCTCCGTGGGTGAACGTTAAAACTTTCAAAGAATAAAATTGAGTAATGTGGCGAGGTCTATTTTCTCTAACTAAATTAATTGTTGTTATCGAGCTTACGGCCTGACCCTGAACTTTTGTGTTTTGTCAATTTTTCTAATAATTTTCAAGTTCAATTCTACGTCAAAAACAATTCTGTGTACATGGGATGCGGTTGAAATTCCTGGTATTCAATATTTGCTGATTTACACTACTGAAATTCCACCGCCTGTTAGGGATTTTCATTGGAGTATAATTCCGGAAATTTATGAAAGCTTTTAC
This sequence comes from Oikopleura vanhoeffeni, assembly GCA_004367855.1. Taxonomy (NCBI): domain Eukaryota; kingdom Metazoa; phylum Chordata; class Appendicularia; order Copelata; family Oikopleuridae; genus Oikopleura; species Oikopleura vanhoeffeni. The sequence continues at coordinate 511,025 of SCLH01000183.1, forward strand.
GAATTTGGGCCGAAAAACGGATTTAACCTCGTTTCTGGACAAAGTTATACAATGAAAGTCAAGGCAATTTCAAAATTTCAACTGGAATCTGCCGCTTCAAATACAGTTCGTGCTACAGCAGAGCAAGACCCACCCCCAGAAAAATTACCGGCTCCAGCAGTTAAACAAATAGAAGAGAAGGCAGGGGCTAATATGTATCGAATTTTTTTATCTTGATTCAAAAATTTGTCGTGAAAAAAAATTAAACGCACAAACCTTGGCGGAAAAAATTGATTGAAAATTTTTGCCCAAAAAACTATTCATTATAAGCGTTGGATAAAAATATTTAAATCATCAACCCTTGATCACAAAAAAAATCAGTTAAAAAATGCAGATGTGATAATCAATTTGGAAATATTTTGCATGCTTTTATTTCGAAAAAATTAATTTTGACCGTCAAATATTAAAGATATTCAAAAACTTTGATGAAAAAGTTTTTTCGCCAATACCCAATAATCTCGAAAATAACTAATTGATATATCTTCAACTTTTTTTCCGAAAATTTCTTACGAAGAACAGCCTAATGTGATAATCAGCAGTTTGCTTCATTTTAAAAGAAAATAGAATAAACGCAACAAATCTTGTATCAGACAGTCTTCTGATTCAGACTAGCGTTTTATATAATATTCGAAATGTTCGGGTCCATGGTTGGTGATACTTATAATACAGTGAGAACTGGGGAAACCGATAAGTATACGTGCGTATATCCTTGCAGTGATACAAAACGCGAACCAAAACCAAACAAAAAGTAATGCCTCATATTTTAACTCGTAGACTTGATTTCTGCCATCTAGCTGCCATTCACCATGTAATCGCATTTTACGACGCTTAATCATTAATGACAAGATCAGTTATGAAGGTATCAATTAACTTTAAAACAGAATGACAATTGTTCGTTTTTTTTCAAAATTTTTACTGTATTACAAATTGTAATTTACAATACTTATTTTTCGCAAAAAATTTTTGAATCACCAAAAAAACCGTTAATCGTGATCAAAAAAAAATTCAAGACTTTTTTTCTCATTACAACCGATAGCCCAATAACTCGATCTACGTGACCGTATCAATTCACAGAAACTAAGGTAGGCCAGATAATGAGTACTGTTTTTCTCAAAATTGCTTAAAATCACTTTTTAAAAAGAGTAGAAAGGTTCTTTAAAAGTTTTAAGACTTTTTTTTACATAACACCAAAGTCCAAAAACTATCACGTGACCTTCAAATTAAGGAATAAGGTTTTGGTTCAAGTACACAAATAGTACTCAAATTACGCCGAAAAATTTGAGACTCAATAAACACATAATTTTGGAATTTTGAACATATAGGCATTTTCCAAAATGTCCCGTGATCTTATTTTTCAAAAATAAGGATTTATTATGACATATTTCAAACCTTATTTTTGGATTATTTCTCGTCACGTGATTTTTATTCGGCTTTGGTGGTATGAAAAAAGTCTTTAAAAACGTTTTTAAATTCATCAACAATGTTTTTGACGGAATTTGAGTACTTTTTCAAATTACCGTATGGGTATCGTATATAAATTACCGTCAATTTCAAGTTCATCTTAGAGAACTTGTAAGTACCCTCAAAAGAATCGAAGGGTCGTTTTTTGATGGAAAAATATTAGCAACTATGGCCCATAGTCTAGACTGGTTCAATTATGTACGAATAGGGCGCAGAGAGCAAAAGACTCTCTGTGAAATCTGACCATTTTGGCTCTCTAGTGACCTTTAAGTACATAATTGAACCCATAGTTGCTAAATATTTTATGAGAAAGTCTCGACCCTTCGAATTTTGTGCTACATTTAAGTTTATACGATGAACTTGAAATTGACGCTTGACCTTGAACGAGAACATAAATTAATTCCAACAACAAATTTAAGACCATTTAATACTAGAAAATTTCTGTAAAAAGACTTATAATTATTTTTAGAACAGAAGCGATAGCATATCATTGAAGTTAAATATAAGGAGTTTTCAAATATAAATAAATGTTTAATTTATCTTATTATTGCACTTTTGTGTGTCACTGGAGGTCATTTTCTTGATTTTTTTTTCTTCTCCCCATTAAATGCCTTTTTCTACGATTCAAATTTTTTTTCCAATTGTATAGCAAATTGGCTGAATTGTATTTCAATACAATAAAAAATATAAGTTAAGGATGAAACTATGCTTATATGACTCGATTTTAAGAATGGCAGCTAGATGGCAGAAATCAAGTCTGGGTACAGACTCACTTTTAAAGTCTACGAGTTAACCAGAGGACGAAACCCCTTGATTATATCATATTTTAGGGACTCTGCAGCCTAATTAGGCTTTCGATAATCATTACTACCCCCTAGAAACTTTTTGGAGCACATGCTGCAATACGGTTTTTGCGTTATGTTACATAACTTATGTACCACCGCCGTATATTTTTCACCCCACAAATAAGTTAACTGTCCATTCAGCGACTTAAAAACATGACTCAGCAGGAATACTTTTTGATGAGTAATTTTTTGTGATTTTTCGATTTCCCCATTTCCAACTGTAAATTCAAAATAATAAAGTGGTACATCATAATAGCCTTTTCACCAGGCGGTCAAAGTCACCTTGATAAAACCTCGAAATATTGCTGTTGAATCTTATGACCTCCGATTGACCTGTAGCGATTGCAAGGTAAAATATTTGACGATAAACAGCACAGAGATAAGAATTCCAAATTTGGAATTCAAGAAATATTCAATTGATGCCAGAGCTATGTCTACTTTTTCGAAGATAAAGGGTCCATGGTCTTCCGCAAGTGAATTTACCGTACATGATCAAAATCCGATTGAAAAATTCAAGGGTGTCAACGCTTTTCCATCTCTTACAGAAATAACCTTGCACTGGAACTGGACCGGAGACCCAAACACCCTCACCGATTTTCAAATTTTAATAAGTTTTCAAAGTTTAACTCGTGAGGGTCCTGCGGCTGCAACAATCACCAAGGGAGTTAATGAACGGCTGGCAAAAATTGATAGTTTAGAAAAGGATACCTCATATGTTATTAACCTGTCGGCGGTTGGTAAAAATGGGCAGCGAGCTGAGTGGCCGCCTTTACCAGTTAAAACTTTAGCTCATTTAAATGCCACAGTTAGGGTACGTACTTTGAAAACTAATACTGGAAAATTTAAGTCCATGGTCTCTTTTCAAAAACTTTGTCTAAGATGGGGATTTCCTGCCCTTCAGATTAACGTTTGCGTGTGACCCTTATAGCCAACACACTTATTGGTCAAACTCGATCGTAAATCTGAAAAATAGGAAATCCCCTTCTTAGATGTATGTAAGGTCCAAAAAGGGCTCGAAAATGTACTTAAAAGATTCAAACACTATCGACTTCATTTAAGAAGTCGGCAAAAAACTAAATTTCCAATATATTTTTTTGTCATTTTTAATTATCATTTTACTAACCTAAGTGTCTCTAATAGTTAAAAGGGTGTTCACACCGTTTAAATTTCCGCTCTTGGAGAAAATGAAACCCTCATCTGATTGATTCTAAGATAGTTCGAAATAACACAAGCATATTAAAAAAAATTTTGGTCCGAATGGGATCATTTTTCTGTTTTTTTTTCAAAAATCATTTATGATATTAGTTTATTATACGTTTCCGAAGAAACATTGGAAAATGGTCCGATACGGAAAATTTTTATTTAGATTTGTTTCTGAATATGTGTGGTCATTTTGAGCTATCTAAGAAGTCAATCTAATAATTCGTTTCCAAAAGCCGACATGTAAACGGTGTGGACACCCTATTCGGATAGGCGCTTTGATTGGGAGAATGATATACGTTTTCATGATTATGAGTCATAATTTATGACATGGCATGTCAGACATGCATAATCTAAATAATAAAAACAAATCCACGGTTCCTACCCTAGTCACAGTAACGAATATTGAAATTTTACCCGGTTCAAATTCGCTACATCTCAAGTGGACCCCACCGCCGAGGACTATGATGAAGGAGTTGGAAAGATATAAAATTCGGCAAAAGATTCATTCGAAGAAATCTCATGAACACTGGAAATCCATTCTGATCCCTTCGTCGGCTACAGCAAGAACTATACATTTGGAACCTGATCAATTTTATGAAGTTAGGGTGAAAATTTTGCTAAAAAAAANGTGAAATAAAAATGTGTCCTTAAATAAAATTGTTATACAATGCAGTTGATGCGAAAGGGCTATAAAAAAAGGTTAGCGTGTGAAAAACATCTTTTCTTCATCATATGTTATCAACCAATGAGCTTGTTCAATTATTTTTGGCTTATTGATGAGATGAGCAGTAGGTACAAAATGCAAGCCAATCAGAAGCGAGGGAAATGTTTGCATCCACAAAATAATAAAATTCAGATTCGACCAAACAAAATCCAAAAATTTCTGATGCAAATAATAAGAAAATTATTAATCTTAACCTCCTCACACCCAGAAACGAGAACTTCGGCCTCACACCGAAAGCCATCTAAAGGCAATACTTGGGCGCTTTCACGGAAAACTGGGGAGAGATATCAATAACTTATTTGTCATTTTTAAGAAATTTTTGACGAAAATCCCTAAAAAAAGTAGGAAAAATAACTTTCGAAGGTTCAGCGTATGAAAATTTCTAAGAATTATTTTTGGAAATAAAATTGCCAACTGATACATTTGATTGTAGGTCTTGACGAGTTAGTTCTGGCGTCCGTTTTGGTTTGAGGGGACAAAATTCTGGTCGCGTGAATAATCTCAAATTCCGGTTTTGAACTTATTGTTGATGCTGTAACTAGATCTTACTTGGCAGTTTGCCAAAATTTCGAAATTGCCCTCATTGAGGTCCCATCCCTATCTTTGAATCAACCAATACGGTGCCTGTGATTTTAATAATCCGGATTTTTCAATTTAATTTTTTGAAAATTATAAAATTGGTGATAAAAAAATGGAAAACCCGCCAAGTCTTTTACAAGGGCGCTCCATTGTCGAAAATCTTTTTTGTTAGGATGACTATAATTCAAAAATACTACTAATTTCCTTAAACTGTAAATTTTTTTTTGCATTTTATCAACATTTTTTTTGAGTTAGATTTTGAGTCACAAAAAATCTTTACATCGTGACTTCTGAAACCTACAAATTCATCCTAAATAAAGTGCAAATTGGCACGGTGTTGCGCGATGGAACCATTCAATGGGCTCCTGATCGCCCTATTGTGGTAAAAACTGGTCAAAATGGGAGTCCTTATCTTACTAATTTGCGCGTTGAACGAAACAATGTTTGGATAGAATGGCGAAAACCTTTCGATGTTACTTTTGTTCAAGAATATAAAATTGTAATTTCTGATGAAATTTATAACATTGTCAGAACGCGTCATCCGAATGCAAAAGCGACCTCGTTTACGGAAAGAGACCTTCATTGGGGTCATAATTACAATATTGAAATAAGTGCCTTAGGAATGAGCTACGATATTTATTAAGAAATTGAAAGAAATTCAAATGTGATTTTCTACCCAATTTATTAACTCAAGATTAGGAAACGTCGGAAAAATTAAAATTTTTTGATGATTTTTGAACAAAAGTATTTCAAAAATTATCTCCAAAAATGAAGAATTATAAATTTTCGGCTTTTCCGGCTAATTTAAAATGGTTTAAAAATAAACTGTGAATATTTTTTTAAAACCATTAATTAGAGAATCGTGTTTTACAAAAATTCGGCAAAAAACACTATTCTTCTTTGACTAACTCAAAAATTATTCTATTTAACTCAAAATTTCGAAAAAAAAAAGAAGAAGAAAAATTAAGTCCGAAAGTTTGAAAAAAAAGCGGTGTTACTCCTTTTTTGAACCCATAGATTTTAAATTTCCCAAATTTTCGTAAAAAAGTGAAATGATAAAAAGCATTAAAAAAAAGAGATAAAGAAAAAAATTTTCACCTGAGTAATTTTTTAATGCATAAACATGTATTTTTGCTCAGACGGCTTTAATGACTTCTCATAAATTAATTACGTAGCTTTTTTAAAAGATGGCAAAAGCCAAAAATATGGCCCTTCTGTTTCTGCAAATATTTCAATTCAAGCTCAACCCCCTTCAAGGCCGCCTGTTAATATTACAGTGTCATCTTCAAATGATAAAATTGGAGTGCAATGGGCTCCAGTGCCAAGAGCTGATGCTGGCGGGAAGATAATGAGCTATAATATTCGATGGAGATTAGCGCTACCAGGAAGAAATGAATTTTTGACCGCGGACTTATGGGGAGAAGAAGAAGGATTTTCAGAGGTATTTATTAATTAGAAAATCCAACTAATTAGAATTGACATACAACTCATCCGATTAAGTTCTTAGATTTCTCAAAATGACCAGACAACTTTAGACAAAATTCGGACCAATTGTTTATTTTATTTTCTTCAAAATATATGTACTAAATGTATGTTTTTGAGCAAGCAAAGTCAATCAAATGAGTCGTTTCCAAAGGTCGTAATGTAAATTGTGTGGACATCCTATTAACTTATAAGAGGCACTTTGGTAGGAAAAAAGATATCCTGAATCATAGCAAACAATACCGAGCCAACTTACGCCTAGGCGGAACGTCTAAGCGAGTCGCACTCCATTCATATCGTCACTTTTCAAATACATTCGTTTCATTTAGAACCTTAACATTTTGTAAATAGGACGAAAAATGTATAAATTTTCAAAAAAAAATTGTGCTCCTGGTTAACCTTATTAACCGGTTGGTTCAACATGCTATCATAATTTTAATAAAAAGTTTTTCAGGAGATTACGAACAAACATATCGCAATTTTTTAGTTACTTCCTATGTCTATGCCGAGAGTAATCAGCTATTAATAAGTCCACCTCCTTAAATTAATTTACGCCGTCTTTCAAAAAAAAAATTTTTTCGCTTGTTTTGATTGACTTATTAGTCTTGACGTTTTCTTAGCACCACCTTAAAACACGGAAATCAACGACTTAATTTTGAACCATGAATCATGGTCCATGATAGACATGAAGCTAATTTGATTTAATCTCACAGCTGGATGCCGGATAAAATCAAAGGAACCATTTGGCCAGAAGGAATTATCTTGGCCTAGGGAGTTAAAAAAAATGCAACCTTAACCCGTATGTCACTTTTTAAGCTTTTGTTTTGCTATAAAACATATGATGACTGACGCCTACGAGTTAAAACATATTGATTTTTATGACAGTAAAGGTCATGCTTTTCATGAATAAATGCAGTGTTTCAAACTGAAAATTGATAATTGAATTAAAATATTGATGATCGATTAATGATTTAGGCTGTCCGAGGTCAGCCCAGCCTTAATGTTTTTTTTGTGGGAATGACTCAAAAAGTACAGCCTGAGTTTTCTCGTTTGCGACGTTTTTTTTTGTCCGCCGGGTAGACAGCCAAAATTGCCTATACTTTGCTATATATTACGTAATAATTTGGATGTCTAACCGGTGGACGAAAAAAAACGTCGCAAGCAAGAAAACTCAGGCTGTAAACATTTTACAAAGTAAAAATTTTACAAAGAAGACATTTTACAAAGTAGACATTTTACAAAGTAGACATTTTACAAAGTAGACATTTTACAAAGTAGACATTTTACAGAGTAGACATTTACAAAGTAGACATTTTACAAAGTAGACATTTTACAAAGTAGACATGTTACAAAGTAGACATTTTCCGTTCGACCCATTTTAATCTCGTATTTTTTCTCGTAAAAGGCCGTTTCTTAGAAAATTTTGCGATTTTTGGAAGTTCCGTAGCACACCAAAATTATTCAAGTGCTCCCGAAAAGGATTACAATTATTCTAGAAAATTCAGCTTCGTGAAAAATTTGAAAACTTTCACATATCATAAACTGCTCTGATGTATAATTAATTCAGCGATCGGTCAAGGCAGAAATCACGTCCAAAGCGCATCCTCGCCAAAACCTTACGTTTTTCGAAAAATCGTTCTCCTGTGGTCAAAAATACGAATTTGCCATTTCCGGTATCAATTCCGTCGGTACCGGTCCTTATTCAGACCCTATTGAAGGTCACTGTGGACTTCGAAATGTCATTGCTCAAGAGGTCATCATAGCTGAAATAGGGGTCACTTGGGCTCTGATAAAGTGGTCGCCGCCGATTTATCATGGTTTTGTGGTCAATTATGAAATTATTTATAAAGTAAACTCCGAGCCTGAACGTGAAATATTGCTAGATAAATCGGCTAAAGAATACGTTTTGGATCATTTGGCAGCTCAAGACAATGTGGTATTTCGAATAAGGTACCGGTGCAAAAAACAAGCAAAAAAATTATAAATGATGGTGTCATTTTATAAAAAAAGGTGTAATTTTTCAAAAAAGGTATCATTTTTCAAAAAATGGTGTCATATTTATATGTATTTCAATTTTATATGATTTCATGTTTTAAACCTTTATGAGCCATAAGTTATGACTCATAAGTTATGAGCCCAGAGCTGATTGAACGGCTCGAACATATCCTTTTCCCAACGGAACTCCATCTCAAAAACGCTTACTATCTCTATAGCGCGTGTTCAAATCCCACTAATGTTGTCTTAGTGATTATCTTGAATATTATTATAGGCAAGGGTCTTGATAATGGAACCGCTAAATTTTATCGATCTGTAATCGCTTAAGGGGGTAGCAGCGATGTGGCAGATTGGTACATTTTTTCGGATTGATTTATGAAAGAAAAAAAATGTGAAATTTTTTTTTTATACTTTTNAATATTTCTAAAAAGTCGACAACAAAATGACAAATAAACATTTCATGATTTTTCAAACAGCAGTCAGAAAATATGTAAACATGCATGAAAAAAGTTAAAGTGGCTATTTTATTTGTTTTTATTCACAGATTTCATAAAATTAATCAGAAAAAATTTTGGACGAAAAATGCTTAAAATTTTCATAATTCTTTGAATTTTTTCGAAAATTTTACGAATTATAAAATAAAAGTTTGAACTCAAATCGTTCCTTAATTAAATAGATAAAAATGATTTTAATGAGCTGATACACATTTATTGTGGTTCAACTAACGATAATAAGCACAAAAAAATAAACAAACTAATTATTTTCGTAAATTAAATTGACGCCAGTCTTCCACATCGCTGCTACCCCCTTAAGCAATAACTAAGACAATCATTTAGACAACATCAGTGGGATTCGAACACGCGCTATAAAGATAGTAACCGTTTTTGAGATGGAGTTCTGTTGGGAAAAGGATATATCAAATCTGAAGATTGCATGCGCGATTATACGACTTCATCTCATATCTAATTTTTCGACTTGATTTCTATATTTACCTAAATACAGTGTTTCAGGGGGCTAATAGCGCCGCGCTATAAGTATCAAAAGTTTGCTCAAAAAACGGCGTAATCAATAAGCATCTGGGTAAATAATCCTACATGCGCTACTGTATTTTGAAACACAGGAACAAAAAAAACCACTAATGGTTGATATCAATTTTTTGTGATATTCAGCAATAACTTATTTGCCAGCAAATGCAGTTTTCAAAGCATACTTCATTTTCAATAAGAGTTGAAAATCGTTTTCTTAGAACAAGATCATACGAGGAAAGCTTATTTATTATCCTGACTTTGTTCTAAATAATTCTTATCCCGGCTCTACTAGAGTGATTTTCTTAGATGGCAAATATTTCAATTTATTTTGACGAAACCCCAAAATGATACCAATTTTCTAAAATTTCAAAGGTGATACGTTATTTTTGCAGATTTACTTATTTTTTCAACTAAATCCAAGCGCAGCGATGATATAATACCATACTATTATGTAAAGATATCGCCTTTTAACCCTTGTGTTACAGGTGTCTCATTTGAACATTACCACATAACCGTAAGGGGATTAAAACATGAAGTCGAAAATAAACGCCCCAAAAAATCTGCCACGTAGCGTATTTTAAAGTAAATATTTTACCATTGTCGAAATGAATTTCATTTTTTTTGATATTTTTGTGACCCGTTTTAGAACCTTGATAAAAACCTCCAAAAACGAAAATAGCCGCGATTATCAATTTTCTACAAACTCGAAATTATCAGAGACCGCCAAAATTTCTGTGGATCAATCATTTGAAAATGGAACTGCTTTGTTAAATCTCCCATTTTTGGAACCAAAACTGGAACTTCCGTATTATGTCACTCTAGTGGTTACCGCTGATAAGACGAAAAGACCAGATAGTTACTCGCAAAATGACCTGACACGTAGAAGAAATAGTAATGAAAAAAGTAAAGGTAAAATATAAAAATGTGCGAAAATGCCAATATATGTGCAATATTGCCAATGAATTTGTGAAAATGCCAATTCATCTGAAAAATTTCAATATTTGTGCGAAAATGCTATTATTATGAAAATATGCCAATATACGTCCTTGTCGATATATGTAAGACAATGTCAAATTGTACGCAATATATGTGCAAAAATGCACTAATTTGTGAAAAATGCCAATATATCACGATCCCCGGGTGCCTAAATTTTTTCCTGTTATTTTTAAAGCAAAGTAAGATTCTAAGGCACCCGGGCATCGTAATGGATATGTGAAAAATTTTCACTGAAAATGCAATTATTTGTGCAAAAATGCCGATATAAGTGCGAAAATCCAATTACTTATGCAAAAATGCCAAAATATGAGCGAAAATCCCAAAACACCTTCTTTGTGAAATTTAGTTTTGTTTCAACGGTCTTCTCTCGGGGTCGAGTTCAAATGCTATGCCACATCTCCTGTTCACACTGCTGTTAATTTAGGCAGCTCAATAGGCAATTATACAGTATGATTGCTTATTCAGCTGCCTAGATTTACATTATTGTGAACAGGGAATTTACTAAATCATATCATATAAACAAATTGGTTTAATTTTAGCTGGGTATGTGTATGGTTTATTCTGGGATTGACAAAAACAACCGATATTTTTTCAAGCTCATGATATTCCCTATTCACACTTTTAAACACACTACGGTTTCCTAATCAGCGGCCGGGATGTTTAACAAAAGTGTGAATGAGGAATACAAACTCTTTTAGATATATCAACAAACAAGTCGTTTAGAAATTATTTTTTAGGGGACATTCAAAGAAATCGGACCCTAGTTGATTATCACACTTGAAAACGAGATATCGTGGAAATCCCTAAAACTGACCTCTAATTTTTCAGACCCTCAGCTCATAAATGTTTAAAATTTGTGAATAAAGGTTCGAAAATTAACATGTAAACGGTTTTATAATCAAAAAAGATCGCCTGTTTATAGTCTTTTTAAACAAAAAGTTAAATTTCTTTTTCGAAATCTTCGTCAAAAATGATTTAAAATCGGCCAAAAGTTGATTGAAAACCCCAAGATTTTATAACCTTAAAAATTCTCGGAGAAAACCCTAGGTATGCTTGACGTCAGAAAATTACGACCGAGAAAGAGTAAGTGACGTAAAAATGATGTTTTCAGTAACAAAAATGTCACGACTGCCACCAAATTTTTCGTACACCAGATGTTAATAATAGGGATTACAAGTGCATTTTTTGTGACTCAAAAAGTTATCGAGTGAAATTTGTTTTCGGAAAGTTAAAAAAATAACATTTGATTGTAAGGAGGCGACTCTTGACGGGTCTTCAAGATTAAACTTTAAAATTTAATATCTTTTCGGAGTAAGGCGCGATGAGTAAAGCGGCGATAAGAAATTGAATGGCGAAAAAGCAATTTTCAAATCTCGTGACGATTTTCGTCTAGAAATTCTTTAGAAATTAGAATTTTTCCGAAAATTTGAGATGTTATTGTTGTGATTCAAACGTAATTATGGTTTCATTATTTAGCATTATTAAAAGTCCAGCATTTACTTACTTATCGAAATCGTACTACAGGGGGGCTTTATCAATTACGATGCTCGAGTTCATATAAAATCTTTATTTGGTTTTTATTCTGGAGAAAAACCGTTTCCCGACACGAATCCCGTGATGACTACGTAACTGTAGAAACAGAGAAGGCTGTGATCTACATTTTAGTGTTATCGAAAATTACATAACATCACGCGATTCTTGTCCCGAAATCGTTCTTCACCAGAATAGAAAAAAATTGATATGAACTCGGGCATCGTAATCGATATTCATCATGATGCCCGTGTGCCTTAAATTAGTTTTTAACTTTAAGAAAAATAGAATTTTTTTAAGACACTCGGGCATTGTGATTGACATGGCCAAATTTGCAAATATCGCCTAAAAAACTTTTGGCAAAAAACTTCCGGCAAAATTTCCCCCCTCCCGGTTTATATTTGTTGTAGCGCACACTTTTATAAACTGTAAGCGATTAAGATCAAATTTTAAAATTCTCAAACGAAAAAGTAAAAATTGGCACTGAAGAGCATTCTGGTGCAAAATTTGAAAATGTTTAAGGAAGTGATGGTTATCTTATTCTAATACAGTTGATGTCTAGATAATGCTCACTTTCAGCTTTTGCCGAAAAGGGGGGCAAAACTAGTAAGGAACAGCTTTTTTTCTTCAAATACCACTTTAAATAGCTACTTTCTTTCCAAATATGCTCAAAATAGGGGGGGTTATCTAGCCAGGGGAGCATTATCTAGAGGGGAAAGCTCCAAATAGAATTGCCAAAAAACAATTCCTACTCCCAGTTGACTTAAAACTGTTTGTGCATCAACAATTAATTTTTTGCTTTACCACGTTTCGTTTTGCACAGATTATCTGCACTCAAATTCAAAAGATGTCAAAAAGATCGCCCCCTTCACCCCCTTACATCGCATATTTTCATCTTGAACATCATTACACTTAAGAACTAGTTAAAAATAAGTTACGTTTCAGTTCTCAAAAATCTAATTTAAAAAATTGCCCGTCAACTTTATTAAATTGAATTCGCAAGAACGTCACGTATAATTTATAAATTTGAGGTTTTTGCAGAAGCCTTGAAGCAAACATGTTTCATAAGATATAACGCCAAAACAAATAAAACTTTTTCTGAAAATAACATTATTTTTATGAACTTTTCAATCACTCTTTTAATTTAATTTTCTGCATAATATTTTTTAGGGCAATAAAATATTTCTATTCCGATTCCCTTGAAATTGTTTGACTTAAAATGGAAGTCGGTTAGAGTATACACCTAGGGCTTCTAAGCAAGAATAGTAACTCGATGAAAAGGTCCAATACGGACCGGGGAAAATTTGAACTTTTCGACGAATAAATTTAAAACAAAATTAGTATTGGCGCTAAACATTTTTGTAAAAAGTTTTCTTTGCTCTGACCACTCGGTGGCGCTGTTAAAGGTGTTCAAAAACTGGGTCAAGGAATTTTCAGAATAAATGTAAAAGCATATTGTTTTTTCTGTTCGAAGTAACTCAAATTATGTACGAGATTTTGGTGCGTTTTGGGTTGAATTCAGATATTGTCCAGTAGCTTTAAAGTTGAAAACCTGGAACTTTACTTTGAAGTGTAAAACTTCTGTGAAGTAATCGTGAAAAACTGCATTAAAGTACTTAGCTCCGAGAATGTTGGACGAGAATACTTGAACATTCCTTGAAATTACGAAAGTTCAAGAATGGACCATGAACAATTTGTTTTTGAGACAGCCGAAATTAATTTTAATTTTTAAGTGGGTTTTGATCACTTGGTTAGTTTCTTGTTTTTCCAACATAATTAACGTGAGTTTTAAAATCTCATAGTTCATAAACTGAAAAGTTGAACCACATTTTTGGAACTTAAAATTAGCAGTTGGGTTTTCATACTTTTCAGCATAAATTTAAAAAGAACAAAAATTGTTTAAATTTTCAGTAAAGTTAACTAAGACTGCTTCCCAATCAGATTTTTTTTTACATTTTCAATGTATTTCGCTACTAATTATATTTTTACAAATAAATTGTGGAGTCATATTTCAAAATGCCTCCGTTCAATTTGGAGTTTCATTAGACAAAAACTGTATTGTTAATGAAATCTCTCGTCAAGTGTGGACCATTTTCTGGATTTCACTGAAATAAGTTGGCAGAATTTTATTCCAATTTTCAGGTTTAACTTGGATTGCTGCTCAATGGAGATTTAATGAATATCATCCTCAAACTTTTGTTCTCGGAGATGAAAGTCAAAATTTGGGTTTCGTAAATTCAAAATTGCTGCCAGGCCATGATTATTTCACGTTTATCAGAATTCTGTATACCAACACTATGAATTATTCACATTCGTCCACAAAATTATCGAGTGATATAAGGAAAGTGTGGAAAATATTCAATATATTTTTCGTCGAGAATTCAATTTTTCTTGGCCAATAATTTTTTTTTCAGAAAACAATTGAAAATGACCAAAATCAACTTGAAAATTTTTTCTAAAACAGTCAAGCTGGAAATGAAAAAAGCCACAATTTGTTTTACAGTATGGATCATTTTGCTCTCTTATTAATCGATGAGCATTTAAATTGGTTCAACACCTACGTGTTTTGAATTCGAACATTCTGATTGGTGGAGGGTGGTTTCTGAAAAACACTTTGAAAGGAAGCAAAAAATTTTACATACACTGTAGATTCAAGTATCATATTTCAAATAAGACATCAATAATTTCTGTCATCATTTTACAGGGGTTTTCTATTCTGAAAACGTGCCAGCTCAAATGTACAACATGGAAAATTTTGCTCAAATTTCAAAATTTATGACATTTTTGCCAATTTTCAAAAAAAAAATATTTTCCACATCTTTGACCAGAATGATAGCCATTGCAGTACCATTTAAAACGTCAAAATTGACTTTCACCACTGTTTTAGTTGGCGCTATTTTAGCTGGATTTTGCTTCATTTCCGTCATAGTTTTCATCTTATTTCGGCGAAAGTCAAATCATGAAAAAGAAGGTGCCTATGCGTCTGGTATACAGGTTAGTTTATAATCAAGTTATTTTTTTGATATCTGAAAAAACTTCATATTACTTCATATATTGTAATCGGGAATTTAACCTTGTGTCCTTTTCATGACTAATCTGTTTTCTGTGAACTTGCGTAAGGTCGCATTTTATACGCTTATTTGACATTTTTACGTCGCCAAAATAGTTTTAAAAGACTGAAGTCTCGGTTTATTAATTTAAACAACGTTTAGAAAATACCGTTATTATCCAAGTTATTCAAACCGAATAAAGGGATACTCGAGAGTTTTTGAGGTTTTTAATCCGGTCTTTAAAAATATGAAAAAAAATTATGAGGAATCGGCAAGAAATTTGTAGAAAATTACCAAAGAATACGGGAGCTCGCGGAAGGAATAAGTCCAGAAGATTGATGGGGGGCATTTTTTCATAATTTTAAGTCATGAAAAATAAATATATGAATTTATATGAATTAACCCCCAACATTTCGAAAACAGTTTAATTACAACCCACGGATTCAGTTGACCAATCAAGCGACTCATTAAGCTGAACAAAACATGTCTAATTGAGCGGGGGTTTAATATTTTAAAATTTTTGTGAGGATAACCTCTACAACAACAGTAAAGTCCAATTTAAAATGTGACCTAACATTTTTTTTCATTCTAAATTAGGCATCGTAATCTATATAATTTAAAAAACATTTTTCATATTATGAAGAAATACTAGTTTTATGCTACCTGTATAAATGGCACCATAAAATTATTCGGTTCCACTTAACTAAGAAGGAATGTTGCAAAAACAAAACAGCTCGAGTTCCTCCTTCAGAGGGTTTGTTAAACAATATTATTTTTTTATCTGTATGTTATAGTATTCTCAACAAAAGTTATAGACCGTTCAAAAGTTGTGAAAAATACCCAGCAAATTGCTGTGTTAGCACCCAGAACCCTCTTAACCCCTAGACTCATAGAGTATTGATATCCCCCCAGGATTGAGGCCTTTTTTGGCGTTGACTTTTGAAGTCAATTATGGGAAAGGTTTAGGTGATTAGGCAATTAATTGTTGTGAAATCATTGAGATAAGGATAGACTCGAATTTTTAAATGTAAT
The DNA here is from genome assembly GCA_004367855.1 of Oikopleura vanhoeffeni. Taxonomy (NCBI): domain Eukaryota; kingdom Metazoa; phylum Chordata; class Appendicularia; order Copelata; family Oikopleuridae; genus Oikopleura; species Oikopleura vanhoeffeni. Next base: position 526,989 of record SCLH01000183.1, read on the forward strand.
TATATTAAGACAATCAAAATAATCACTTCATTTCCGCTGTGGAAAAGTGAAGTTAATCGAACTGTTTCCACAGAAACATACGATTTTATAAGAGATGCTAGTAAAATAAATAAGTGAACCTTATGTTCCTTAACCTGGTCTCCGATTCAAAATACCTTATCGGGTTCGTCTATGAAACGAAATTCCACCTGTTGAAATGATGAATAAGTGGTAAACAATATGTCTGCGCCTTATATTCCGCCCCGCTTCTCATTCAGATTAGCAATTTCTCTGTTTTCCAAACAACAAGAAATAAAAAAGTTATACATTTAGTAGAAACATATTATTTTTTTTAAATGATGTCAAGACGAATTCCTAAAAACTGAGTATTTAAGACTTGTTGGTTTTAAAAATAAATTGATGAGATAAAGCTGTAAGAAAAAAATTTCAGAGAAATCCAAAAAAAAAGAGGATAAATATATTTCGAACGGCTCATCCAAAAACAAATTTCCTATCATTTTCGGAAATTTGCTAACTCTATGGGCGATTGTGAACCTTGAACTTCAATTCGTTTATGTTTGTCCTTTCCGACTTTGTCAAAAAAATGAAAGCCACTTTATGGCTCTATGAGTCTAGGGGAGGTGGGTTTGTCCGCTTTGGTACCTATTCAAATCACGCCTCAGATTCAAATCTAGGGCAGTTGTAAAAAAATCTGAGGATACCTCGTTTTGTTGATCTAGGCCTTCGTCTAACGATTACACATCTCAAAGTTAACCTGTTACATCACACACCAGGTGGTGCAGTCTATTCTAGAGCACTAAACGGTTTTTTTTAATCTATCTTCTTTTAGACCCAACATACAAGCGTCTCAAAATTTACACCAAAGTAGCGAATAAGTGAGAACAAGAAGTGAATGAGAAGGAATTTTTCGATTTTTTGACTTTTTTTGTAGAATCTCACTTAAACGCCGATGTTTGCGTTTTTCGACTTCAAACTCTATCTGCTTTTAGACGAATGTTAGAATGAAGCCATTTTTTTTCGACTAAGTAGATAAACTAATAATGCGGTTAAAAGTGCCTGAGAAGGAATTTTGTTGAATAAATTCTTAGAAATTCTAAAATATGACTATAGTGAACCGGAAATGAAAAGTCCGAAAACAAATCCTTCTGATCGGAACAAGTACGCACCAATAGAACTGAGATTTCACTGATTCCAAAAGTTGGCTTTACAGCTAATCAAAAATTTATACCAATCAGCGTCAAATTCGATAATTAGGTTAACATTTGGACTTATATATTAGAAATAATCTAGAATTTCGATTAACAGCTACGGATAATTAATGTCATGCTCGTTTCGGTGCGGGTCTATGCACCATAAAAATTTCTGATCATGGTGGATACGTTTTTATGCGGGTTTAAGGCAAAAAATATTTCGAAGTGTGAAAATTCTAAATTTTGGTTAGATTGTCTTGAAAAAATAATTGCCACCATGAGATTCCTTGGGTCAACTCTTAGTCATAACCGATATTAATGTATCATACAATTAATTCTTAAAGGGACTCAAAAAAAGGCCGACACCCACCCCTTAAGGGTCGGTGCTATCTTGACAGACGTGGGATATGGCTCTTGATGAAAAACTTTTTATCGGGTTTATATATTCCTCTCGATATACCTCTCGATATACCAACGAAAGACATTCTTTAAAATGGCTACTTTAACTTTTCGCGTAGGTGAACACATATTTTTTATATGCTGTTTGAAAAATCATATGACATGTTTTTTTATTTCTGGTCAAAAATATTTAGAAATATTTTGAAAATTTTCGTCATTTCTTGATCAAACATTTTCAAAGTTATTTTTCTGGAATAACCGGCTGAAAATATTGAGAATGCCACTTTTTATTTGATTCACATTTGTCCTCGTTTTTTTTCTTCGCTCTTGTTTATAAACTAAATCATGATTTTTGCAACGAAACTACGGTTTAAGAGAAATATACCGAAGCTCACTTTAATCCAAATTAATTTATTTTTTATTCACCGAAACTTGCTAAATTGGTACGTTTTTTCGTCTTTTTTAAAATTTTCGATTTGACGAAGAAATTGTATTAAAGCAAATTAAATACATCTGAAACGGTAATCGAGGCCGTTTCTTACGGTTACTAATTAATAAAAAAAAATTTACTTTAATTTATACACTTTCGATAGCTAACGCGCGTTTTTCGAGTGTTTTTTCAAAAGACGATTTATAAACTAAAAATAATCTATCTGAAAAAAATCAGATTATACGAAGTAAGCTCAAAAGTAGCAACTTTCGTTCGAAAAAGTTTTTATCCGAAAATTTTGAAGTTGCAAATCAAGTTGCATCAAGAAAATAAAAATTGAAAAAGTGCAAATCTGTCAAATTGCACCGACCTCCTTAAGTTTGGTAAGCGCCGGTTTGATTATAAATAAAAAAAATGCCGTCAGAAAACTGAGCAGTATCAATGATAGATAAATAATTTTTGGACCTGTAAAAGTTTCGAATTTTTTGTATCTACCAGTCTTATTTTAGAAATTGAAATATCTCAGATTTGTAACCAAAAAAAGAATCACGAGTCATGTTCTTAATTTTTATCAACGTTTTGATGTGTTCATTGAATCCTTTAAAGACATATAATCGTCAGTTCAAGTTTAAATTATTCTAAATTTTATGTTCAAATTAGTTCTGCTGATAAAATCAAACTTAAACTATGTCAACGGACCATTTTTATGTTTGATATCACGCTAAAATGCTTTAAGCCAAATACAATATTTTTCCGTTATAAAAAACCTTTAAATGAGATACTCTTATTAACTAATCAAAATAGTTTCACTAACCTCTATTTATGTTCACTGTCCATAAATCTTTGAAAATAAAGTTCTATCATTATCGAAAAAAAAACCAAGCAAAATTGCATTTTTTGAGAAAAACCAACAAAGTTACGTTTTAGCTAATACAGGGGGGGTCAATATCGCCGAAAGTTTTTTGCAAAAAAAATTCACCGATATTGGGCATTTTCGGCGATATTGGCACATTCAGCGATACGTGGACAAAAATAAAAATTTTTCCCTCAAAAATGAAAAACGCGTTGGCGTTCGAAATGACGACATATGTCTAACAATTTTTTAATTTTATAAGGTATTTTACAATAGGTTCGAATGAAGTGAATCACTGAAATGCGTAGAATTAAGTACTCCGGCAAACGCAATCAAATAAAAGTTGAAAAGAGTAGATGTGGGAAATTCAATCCTGACTTAAAAAAATCCGCCGATATCGGGCATTTTTGGCGATATTGGCACATTCGGCGATATTGGCACTGGAAATATTTAAGCTAAAAATCGTGAAATTGCGTAGGTTATTTTCGGCAATTTCGGCCATATCCCTTTATCACCTTTTGGTTAGAATGCGTAGCCACAACGTTAAAATCACACGTTAAAAGGAGTAGTGGCTACGCATTCTAACCAAAAGGTGATAAAGGGATATTGGGCCGGCGATATCGGTCCCCCTGTATACTATGGTTGTTAAAACTGGATATAAAAGCTGCTCAGCGATTTTGATAACTCAAATTGGCAAAATTGACTTAACATGAGTCATGTTAAGTCATGTTACATGACTCAAATTATAATCTTTAAAAAGTTTACGAAATTATTTCCGAAAGTGGGGAGTTTACTAATTTACAAAATTTACCGCAGCTATCTGTTTTGGGTAGATAAACATTTTTCCTAAGTTTCAGTTTCAGAATTCTTTGTTAAAATTGACTCAACATACAATTTCCACGGAGTCACTCACGCGAAATGTTTTTCTATGAAGAATTGACACAGGACTTAAAGTGGACCAAAAAATAAAATCAGTGAGGGTCTCGCGGTTGTATCACCACCAGGTGGCACTCAACTGAGCTTTAAAGTTTGATTTTTGTAAAGTTTACAGAGATAAATAATGCTCAAATTTCGTTAGATTGGTTTTTTGAATTTTTTGAAATACAGTAGATATCCTTTGAAACGGTTTCTAAGTCGTCGCATCGCTTCAAAACATCATCAAAACTGTCGCGTCGACGACGTACTTAAAGCGGTATTCGGAACTATAGGTCAACAATGAACAAACATGGCGGTAGAGGATGAAACATATTTTACTCTTTGCCGCCTTAAATGTACACATTTGACCCATGGTTGTCAATACTTTTATGAAAAAGTCGACTACGCAGAATGTTTGGTAGCATTTTTAGACCTCAAATTAACGATTTAAAGAATATCTGCTGTATCATGTGATTGAAAAATTTAGTTCTACGAAGTTGTAGCAATACACACTGAGGAAAACTTTTTTATCTACCCAAAAACAGATAGCTGCGGTTAATTTTGTAGATTTGAAACCCCCCAATTTAGGAAATAAATTCGTGAGTTTATATCTTATTAGAACCGGATAAATGGACCACATTTACATTTCCACTCATTCCGAAAACCGTGGAATTTACATTTTCGGAAATGACTGAAAAACACCTTAGTTTGGTTATTTATGTATTACTACTCAATTCAAATGGTCCGTGGTATTAGACAGATCGGCTTTTTTTTATTTTGGTTTCTCTTGATGTAAACTTTTTTAAGATAAAATAATAAATTGTTCTTTCTTGTAATATTTCCAAATTTCCAACATTTTTTGTTCAATTTTTTTAAAATCACTTTTTAAAAACCATTAAAAATGGTCATTTTTTCATATATATTACAATGTATGCCAGTTTTAATTAAGCGCTTTTGTTTATACTCTGATTTATGATTTTTGCACCAAAAAACACGGTGACGTAAAAATCTATTTACTGACGCCAAAATTAAATAACAATAATAAATAAATTAAAAAAGTTTACATCAGAGAACAAATAAAACATAAAGCTCGATCTGTTCCTAATACCACGGACCATTCTTGAATTGAGTAGTAATTACATAAATAACCAAAACTAAGGTGTTTCAGTCATTTCCGAAAATAGTAAATTCCACGGTTTTCGGATATGAGTGGAAATGTAAATGTCGGTCCATTTATTCCGGTTTCTAATAAGATATAAACTCACGATTTATTGCCTAAATCTGGGGTTTCAAATCTACAAAATTAACCGCAGCTATCTGTTTTTGGGGTAGATAAAAAAGTTTTCCTCAGTGTGTAATTGCCTGACAACTTCGTAGAACTAAATTTTCGCGAATCCACATGATACAGCAGAATTCTTAAATCGGTTAATTTGAGGTCTAAAAATGCTACCAAACATTTCTGCGTAGTACGACTTTTTCATAAAAGTATTGGACAACCATGGGTCAAAATGTAGTTAACATTAAAGGCGGCAAAGAGTTAATATGTTTCATCCTCTACCGCCATGTATTGTTCATTGTTGACCTATAGTTCCGAATACCGCTTAAGTACGTGCGTCGACGCGACAGTTTTGATGATGTTTGAAAGCGATTGCGACGACTTAAGAAACCGTTTAAAGGATATCTATGTATTTCAAAAAATTTCAAAAAAACCAATCTACGCAAATTTTTGGCATATTATCTCTGTAAACTTTACAAAAATCAAAACTTTAAAGCTCGTGAGTTGCCACCTTGGTGGTGGATACAACCGCGGAGACCCTCACTTGATTTTATTTTTTCGGTCCACTTTTAAGTCCTGTGTCAATTCCTTCAGAGTAAAAACATTTCGGCGTGAGTGGACTCCGTGGAAATTGTTATGTTGAGTCAATTTTAACACAAGAATTCTTTGAAACTGAAACTTAGGGAAAAAATGTTATCTACCCAAAACAGATAGCTTGCGGTAAATTTCTGTAAAATTAGTTAAACTCCCCACCTTTCGGAAATAATTTCGCTAACTTTTTAAAGATTATAATTTGAGTCATGTAACATGACTTAACATGACTCATGTTTAAGTCAATTTGCCAATTGATTATCAAAATTCGCTGAGCAGCTTTTATAATCCAGTTTTTAAACAACCTAGTATACAGGGGGACCGTATATCGGGCCGGCCCAATATCCCTTTATCACCTTTTGGTTTTAGAATGCGTTAGCCACTACTCCTTTACGTGTGATTTAACGTTGTGGCTACGCATCTAACCAAAAAAAGTGTTAAAGGATATTCGATCATAATGCACGGCGAACTAAATAAACTTAAATTGAGGAATGTTAGAGGCCTCGGTGGTCGTTGGAAACAATTTCTCAACTTTTAATATATTGGTGATCCCAATTTGGTATTGTGACAAATGCAAGATTTGCGATGAGGCGAGGTATACTTTCAAGCGACATTTTACCTTATTTTTCGTGCTCGCGCCAGTCGCGCCTTCTAGGGGAAGCTCTCGAAACAAAGTTGAAAGGCAGGGAAGGGCATCCGATCAGATTTTGCTTGATCGGATGATCCGATTCGGATTTCGGAAATTCGGCCTCAAAAAATTTTTGCTGATCGGACTCGGCACCCGAGCTGGAAAAAAATGTGATCGGATCGGAGGCCCGATTTGAAATTTGCTGATCGGATCGGACTAGCTCGGATTTAACATTGATTTGAAAAAAGCGTACATACTGAAACAAAAGTGTGATTTGACGTAAACTGGAGGGCTTAGGGAGTGGTTGTCGCTTGATGGAGCTGTTTTTTGAAGCGTTTACACATGGTTTTATCGCATCGAACTTTGGTAGAGGTTGGATGAAAAACTTTTCTGAACGTGCAGAACAAGCCTAGAAGCATTAATATTAATACTAATTGTAGTTCTAATACAATTCAACCTTAGCCACGCACTCATCCTGAAATAGCCTCCCAAAAAACACTAAAAAGCTTACTCCTTCTACAATTTACATCAATTTCTTCTAATTTTTTTGAGTCAAGTTCCGGAGAACAATATCAATATAATCTAGAGCCTTTTTTTTAAAATTTTGCTTCTAACGGAAAAATGCACAAAACGAAAAAAAAATTCCAACAAATGGTCGAAATAAAAATTATCTTGTCAAAAGCAAATTTCGGAAAAAATGGCTTTCAGATTATTGTTGATTTACTGCTTCTCCGGACTCGACTCAAAAATTAGCAAAAAAATTGATGTAAATTGCTAGGCAGGAGAAGCTTTTTAGTGTTCAAATATTTAAAAATTTATAGCAACCATTCATATGCGCTCCAGCAGAACTAAGTCTGATCAAAATTTTCGAAAAAAAAGCTATAGAATTATTGTGTACGCTATTTTTGAAAGCATTCAGATAAAGAATAAACCGAAAATTTATCTTGCAAAATTGGCGGAGGCAGTAGACTTTTGAAAAACCCTCTTAAATCTTGATTTTCAGATTTGTTTTGAAAATTCTTTAAAGTTTCTGTCAATTTTGTCAATTATTTGAGAATTGTAGCAATTTACGTTTTATTTTCTAAGCAAATTCTCAAATTCAAAATAACTGTTGAAAATTTTTTAAAAAAAACTTTTTAAATTCTATAAATTTCAAAAGTTTTTCAGAAATTTTTTTGAATATTCAAAAAATTAAAATTTTTAACATTAATTCCAAATTTTTTGAATTAAAAAAAATTGTCAAATTCTTAATTATTACAATTAAACTCTTTCTTTTAAATATAAATTGTTTTTTTATTAATTAACCAAATTTTTTATCAAAATTGTCGTTAAATTTTCACTTTTTATTAAGTTTGAAATATAATGAAATTTGAATTAATTTAATAACATTTTCTTGAAAATCAGAATCAAAGTTTAAAAAAATTTCGAATAATTATAAATTTTCTTGGCATTTATCTAAAGATAAATTTTAAAAGTTTATTGAAAATTTTTAGAATTTTTCCACAAATATTTAAAACTTGTTCTTTAATTTTGAAAAATTTCGATATAAGAACCCTTTTTTTTAAAATCTAATACAAAGAATTTGAGACTTTTTTTATGAAAACATTGCGGAAAATTAAATCTTCTTGAAAATTTTAAAAATATATTTTGCCCAATTTTGCCGTCAAAACTAAACCAGAAGTTATAAATTTTTAAGGTTTCTAGAATTAAAAAAAATATATTAAAAAACCGTCTTTCAAAATTCATGTCAATTGATCATAAATCTTGTAAAAAATTTTCACAATTTTCTCCGAGATATGAAAATTTCGTAAAAATTCGACAAATTTCTTTGCACGATTCCAAGGTTTCATTTTCTTACAAATTTTAATTTGCGAACATTTAATTCTCTTTATTCCGGGCTCGGTCTGATTTTCAGGTAATTTTTTCAAATTTGAATAAATTTACATAAATTCCTTTTAATTAAAAACATCAAGGTCCTTCTTATCGGCCTTCTCTTAAAAAAGGTTCAAAAATAAACTTTCATAATCGTTAAATTATTAGAAAAAATGAATTCCAAAGGGGCCGAAGGTTGATAATAGGAAATTTGATAGAAAGTTTAAATTTATGGAAAATAGTTGCAAAATTAAAACAAAAATATGAGCCCACATTCGGTTCCGAACGCTGCATAACGATGAGTTAATATTCTCTTTAGTTCTTGAATTTGCATCAGTCAAAATGATTTGAGAATCTGAATAACGAAAATTGATTTAAATTCATATTTATCTTTAAATTGACATTCCCCAGGCCCTCTCGATTTCGCGTTCGAGTTTCACTTTTTCTGACCAATGCTAGAGCTTTCGAAAAAAAGTTCAACCACGGAAGCGAACCGAGGGGGGACCTAGAGAAAGATACACATACATTAGATAATGATCATGATATTAAATAATATTACATATATAATAAATATTGATTAATATATACAAATCAATTAAATTATACGAAAAGAGAAGATTTAATATACATAATTAATTTTCGACAAATTTTTTCGGAATATTTACAAATAAGTTTATATACGAAATAGGAACATAATAATATATATTAACACAAATATTTCAAAGACTATGACATTATACTAGAGAACCATAGAGCTTCCAAGATATATATAATATAAACTATATATATATACATACGTAGATACAACTCATTAAAAGAGATAGATGAGATAGTCGCAGATTTAACAAGATATAATACAAGACTTATATATATAGAGATAAACAAAGACACAGACTGAATATCCCTTATATGATCATAGGACACATACATAATCACGGTAAGATATATGTATATAAATAACAGTAAATCTGAATAACAACCCACAATAAGAAAGCCACAAACATACAGACTTATTAACAAAGAACCTCACTAAACAACATCATAACAGATAATATCTACAATAATCAATATATATACACTTATTTAATATTTCATATTAATAATAATTATAGTAGATCAAAGGCTCCAAAGAGAAAGCTCACACAAATAAGACAGCCACAAATATATCACAATAACGAGAATATATTTCGCATAAATGAAGCAGCACGAAACAGAAAAAACTAAATAATAAATTGATTATTATAATAGAATAATAAATGAAGGTGCGACTAAATATGTACTATTCTTTTTGACGCCTACCAAAGAAAAATAAAATTTGCACCAAGATACTTAAAAGTGTTTGAAATTACACAAAAATTATTTTGAAGCATTTGTCGAATTTTTTTTTGTTTTAAATTTTTGCCAAATTCAAATAAAAATGAAAAGTTGACAATAAAGAAGCCAACAAACAGAGAACGCCATCGAAAATTACAAAAACATCTTAAAATAAACACCTATGAAGAAAGCTTCAAAATTGTTTAATATACGAGCAAGAAGAATACATAACCCATTAAGAAATAAAGAAGAAGACAGCATATAATAGAGCCCATCATAACCAGGATAAAAAACATAACATTATTAAATATAAACCATGGAATTCTCATAATTTTGTAAGATAGTCCAACTTAGCCATGTAATCAATCAGATTTTAAAATTTTTATTTAATCGGTCAAAAAACTGAGCAGCAAAGATTGGGCTTGATCATTTGTCCTCTTATTGAAACAGGAATGGAAATTTTTCAAAAACATTTATTTCTCTATTCGCACTCATTAAGACCTTGGCCTTTCACATTTTTTTTTTTAATTTTGAATCTATCTTTCTCGTTTTCTCATAAATAGAACGATTTAGCTGCGCGATTGAATCAAAAATGCGAACAAAATTGCAATTTGTAAAAAAAATTTGTTTTGAAAATGAACAAAATCGTATCCGGCCTTATTCACAAAAAACCATATTTCAGAAAAAAAAATTGGTCTTCATTTATAGAACAAAAGACTACAATTTAAATAACACTTAATCAAAGATAATATGAGATAATTTTATTAAAAAAATAAAAGTTGTATGATACTGAACAGCAAAAAATATAAATGAGGGTAATTAACACTATATTTGCACATCGAAACATAAAGATATAACAAATAAATAGAATAATCATAATCATAACTAATAATACTCACTAATTCAAATGACCATTGGAACTTTCCAACAAATTTTTATTTATAAATTAATTTAATCATATATTGATATAATACATACATCAAACAGAATAATTAAGACGCGATTTGAATCAAACCGCAAACGGATTTGCGACTAGCAATCATTATATTTGAGAATATGCTAATATCCTAATAGTAATAATAAAATAATTAACGAACATCTATAGCCAAGCTTAGAAAATCCCAAAGCAAGCATATCGCGATCGAGACGCCAGATAGATATTGAGGATAATCCATCATGATTTGAATTTTCCAAGCAAATTTAAAGTATTTCATAGATATAATACAGCAAGCTAGAAGCGGCAGATTTAAATGATCGATTAAAGATAGCTATTTTTGACCATATTACACTAATTTGATAAGAACAAATGCCATTGTTTATATAGAAGAGGAACATGAACAGACTTTGTCAATTAACTAATTATCAAATTAAAAGTAAAGAAAATATATATTAACATAAATATCATAAACAGATTATAAGATTATAATATTATAACCGCTAAGACTTCAAATATTATCTCAGACATCGTAAGCAAACTTCTGAAATCCAAGTGTTGCATTAGCTTTCATTTTAAATCATATTTTCGAAAAAAATCGAAGATATAAATATATTTTTCGATTTTTCTCAAACAATTCAAAAAATCACTCACAAAAAAAATAAAAAGAGTTCCGATAGTTTAGAAATTTTTGCGATCAGGCAAAAGCTATCTCCATCCACCAGATTTGAGAGATACAAGTATTCGACTTCTTCTGCATCTTGAAAACACAAGACTTGATTTCACAATGAACCAGAGAGGTTTTTTTGAATTTTGCTTCAGGCGGTCTCATGGGACCATTGTCAACTTTTCATTTTTAGGCCAAAATTGTTATAAATGGTCAGTTTGCGGCAGGCTCAGGCAAAGCTATCTCCTACACACACAGAGTTCGAGAGATACAGTTTCGACTTCATACTGCATCTGAAATCCACAAACTTGTTTGACAAAATGTACAGAGATTTTTTTTTGAAATTTTGATTCGGTGTCTCTTGGGGGCTATGTCAAATTTTCATTTGCAGACCTAAATTTATTTGACAATTTAGAAAACACAAAGAAAATGACATAATCAAATAATAAATATAACTATATACATAAAAAATATTACAAACAAAAACTTTTTATTGGTGCAATTTTTAACTCTGGCGTCAAAAGAAAACAAATTTAAACGCCTTTTTTCAATTTTTAAATGATAAATAAATCAATAAATTTTAGTTTTCGTTTTTATTTCGGCCGCCGAAAGCGAAATTTTAAAACAAAAGCGCTTTTTCATTATTCGTAAGGCTTTCTCCGGAGCCATTGACAGCAAAAAAATAAATAAAAAATGATGAAAATTGAAGGAGTAAGGCACTAACTGCGTGTTATCTTTTTTAGGAGGCTTATTTAAAGCTAGGTGTCGGCTAGCGTGGGATTGTATCAAGGAATTTCATGTTAAGTTTAAAATTACCGCGAAAGGTTGTTTCTGTGAGTTAACAAATGTTTTCTGAATATCACCTGTGACATAGTTTACGCGGAAAATGACCTTGGAAGAGGCCCAAATCAGCGACACCCACTCCCCTTAAGGAAGGTGCAAGTACATTATATCAAGCATCTGATACCTTCAACCTACGAGCTAAGTCCGATCCGATCAGCAAAATTTCAAATCGGCCTCCGATCGATCACATCTTTTTTTCCAGCTCGCGTCCGATCCGCATCAGCAAAAATTTGTGAGGCCCGAAATTCACAGAATCCGGAATCGGATCATCCCGATCAGCAACAAATCTCGCATCGGATTNGAAATATTACAAGAATAGAACAATTTATTTATTTTATCTTTTCATATCAGCAATTTTTCGATATTTAATTAAGTTAAAAGTTTTACACACAGAATACTCTTATTTAAAATTCGGAGTCTTGAATTTATTTGATTAAATGTTTTATACACCACTCAGAGGGCACCGACGTTTTACGCAAAAGATTCGTCATCTATCTTATCATGTTGAAGGAGCCATTCTCTGAAAACCAATCAGAGACGCCTAATTCTTCCACGCTAGAAGTGGGACCCGCTGAGTGGATTGTACAAATTGTATTATACAATCTGTGGGCTTCGGTTTATGATGCAAAAGGTCCGTCATCTGAAAGGGAGGCGGGGGGAATAACGTGAAAAGAGGGCAGCCAATTAAAAACGCGCAAGTTTCCCCGCAAAATCGTCTATACAATTAAATTGCTTCTAGAAACAAGTTATTAATGAGGAGGGAAATAATTCTCCACGCTCGATCTGGAAAGTTTGATGTTGATTGTACATGTTATGTCAAAGAAATAGCAAAATACAAACGCTGGCAAAAATGATTTTGCTCAATCAATTAATAATTTAATATCATTAGTTAAAATAGAAAGGAAGGTATTAAGTAAGAAAGAAAACTGTTTGTTTTGATTGCATTATGAAATTTGCATATCAATAGTGGAACTTTTTGTGTCAAAAAGACTTTTATTTGAACTCTCTAAAAAAGAAAACTTAGTGAAACTTGAGGTTAAGTTATAAGATTTTTGACCATTCTTTATCTTTTAAAGGAATTCGCTGCCTAAATAAAGCCAAAATAGTAGAAGGCAAAAAACAATATTTAATATTTTCTAAATGTTAAACATTTTCTTCAAATTTTTTTTTGATTGATGCGCATTTAAATTTGTCAAGAAAATCGACAAAACGACTATTTAATAAGGAAAAAAAACCAAGTTCGAAAATTTCGAAATCAAAATAATTTTTTCTTTAACTATTTTCATTTTGAAAAAATACAGTAAAAACGCGCAATTTGATGGCGTACAAGGTTATCAGCATGTTGTAGAATTTTTTTTCATTATTTTATTTTTTTCATTGGCATTTTAGTGCTCCGCATAAATATTTTGCAAATAAAAAAAATGATGATTTCTGATTTCAAAAGCTAAAATGTAATTTTGTCTAGAAATCATAAACGATATCCGTCACAGAGTTAAAAATTCTTAAAAATTATCTATATTAAAGATTTGGATCCTTAGGCCTTTACTTTCGCGTTCGCGTTTGACCAATGTGAGCAACGGATATCACTGAGTTGATCAATAGGAGCTAAGAAAATAAGTTAAAACGCGAAAGTAGATACCCAGGGATCCGNTTTTAGATATATCGCAGATGAAACCGCACAATTCATATGAAAAAAGCTTGATTACTGCGGAGTTATTGTCGTCGGTTACCGAAATTCGGTTTTATTTGGTAAAATGTGATATTTTAAATGTCACAAAGAATTCAAAGTCCAAGCCAAAATTAATTATAGGATATATTCTGAGTGACTTTTGGTGAACTTGACCTCAAAATTGATCTAAAATGCCAAAAATTAGCCCAGTGTGTCATTATCACATTGTGATGACTGTAATTATGTTTACGAAGTCTATCCGTTCAATTTAACATTTTTCTGAAAAGCTCAGCATGCTTACTAAGTCTAATGACAAGGGTTGTTTCCGTCGATTTATACCGTAATTGAATATTTTAACAGTCTAACTAAAAAGGAGAGTTTGATCGAGTAAATTAAGAGGATCGTATCAATTTCAATTCACTTTTATGTTAATTTGCATTCAATTTATTTAACAGTTTTATTAAAAAACATTAACCAAACGTTTTACAAATTAACTTATGTTATTCTGAGTCAATACAAGACAAAAATGTCATATCCCTTTTCCAACCTAAGTGGATCTTGAAAATGAGGACTATCTCTATAGTGGGTGTAACAATAAACAATCAATAGTGACACACGCGGCCGTGGCGTGTTCGAATCCCACTAATATTTTCTTAGTGATTGTCTTGGGTATGATAGTAGGCAAGAGTGCTTGATATTGGGAGCGCAAAAGTTGATTGGTGCGTAATCACTAACACAATCACTCAGACAACAATAGTGGAATTCGAACACGCGCTATAAAGATAACCCTCATTTTCAAGATCCACTTAGGTTGGAAAAAGAATATCGAAGAATCATGCTATAGCAGTATCTTTCATTTATTTACCTGTACCTTAATCGGCCAAATTTTATTATGCAACATTCTCGAGACAAAAATAGTTGGCAGATTAATTCTGTGAGCGTTCTTAGTATAAACGGTAGTTAATTTCCGCAAATGAAATTCTTTTGTGGAAATAAATGTTTTGAACTTTAAAAATTGGACAAAGTTTAACAACAAACCTGCATTTAGATTTCCTGCGTTAGGATATCTATTGAGTACCATACTTAAAAATACCGAGCGTTGCCACAATAAGACTACTGAAGATTGTTCAGATTAGTGCAAAGTACAACGTATCATCAATGATGATCAAAATACTACAAGAAAATACTACTGTAGAAAAAACTTTAAGTATCATAAGCTGGGTCACACAAATTTGAAGTTTAACAGAGTTCGTTAGTTTACTTCTTGGCGCACATTAGGTTTCAGATGTATCCATTTCGAAAATTTTATTAATTCTTCGTTTTTAATCATAAAACCGATTTCCTAAGTGTACATGGATGTGAACCTCAGATAACCGCACGGTGTGTACCAGAGCTGAGCGCTTCTACTTGAGTATACTAGGGGAGGCCGTATACCGAACGAAACTTACGCAATTTCACGATTTTGAGCTAAAATCTTACCAGTGCCCATATCACCGAAATTGCGTTGGCAAAAAAGAAAAGCCAATTAAAGGCGCGCAAGTTTTCCCGCAATTCCCCAAAAATCTTTTATATTAGTAATCAGCTTTCAGAAGCACGTGCTGAATGAGAATGCAAAATAATTTTCCACGTTCGATCTTGAAAGTATGACGTTGATTTTACGTAATATTTTTCTAGAATTTCAAAAACCATAATAGTTCGATGAAAAGAAATAAAAAAAAATTTTCTGCATTTTTTCATTTGAGGCTTTCATAAATATTTGCCGAAGTTCCCAAAACACCTCCATAAACTAGGTCGGATATCTCATTTTCGAATTATGTAATCATCAAAAATTGGACATACTGTAATTAGCGGTGATGTTAAAATTTGTATATTCAAAAATGAAACTAGAAAATTAATTCGTTTCGCATTTTTAGAACATTTGTTTAATAGCCAGTTACTGGTTGAAACACGCCACAGGCCACCAGTATTTGGCTAGTATTATTATAGATTACAACTTGAGTATGAGACTCATACTATGACTCAAATAATATAATCTACAGAAATGTTCTTGAGAACCACGTTGTAAAGCCGGGTTGTTAAGGGGTTGACTAGGGAGTCCCTAGTAGGGACCCCAGTTATTTTAACTCATCTTGAAGGGTTTTTTCCTTTAAAATATGAAACGTGCAGAAATGATTTTTTTCAAAAACTTGAAAATGCATCCTGTGAAACGTTGTTATAATGAAAGTATAAACTTCATCTTGAGGATCAAAACGTTGACTCCAAGTTTATGGATAAATTAAAATTCCAAAGAAGTAAGGTGAATATATTTTTATTGTTGTACTTAAAAATGAACATTGAAATGTTTTTTGTGCTATGATTTTTTTCATGCTGATACATTGCCATCGACAAATCAACCACGTGTTAAATCAACCACATGTTGTATACCGCGCATAAAGAGGTAGGGTCTCCATCTTATCTTTTGATATGAAAGAAATAACACCATAATTAATGGTTGACTTTTTATCTTCTATAAAATTTGAAAAAAAAAATTCCGAAAATTTGTTTTGAAAGTTTTTATGACTATAACGACCGCGGAGATTTCAAAAATGATATTAAAACAATTTTACGATTCCGGGATAGGC
>SCLH01000183.1:546628-571536 GCA_004367855.1 Oikopleura vanhoeffeni
TTTTCGTTCAGGTTGTTGTAAATTGAAAATCTCAAATTTATACATCTTAAGTTATATACATTTTACTATCGACCCGCTAAACGCATCTAGCATCATTCGATTTGGGCTTACCAACCGCAAACGGGGTAGAGATCCCTATTTCAAAATTATTCTTTTATAAGAATTTAGATTAATTATTTAATGTTTAGTATTAAATTTTATGCATTTTGGAAGCATCATCTTCCATGTGAAGTTTTGTAAATTTGACTGACTTGACAATTAGCAGCAAAATGCTTAGAATGCTTAGAAAATTCTGCACCGGACCTATTTAACAATTTTCTAAATAGCCGATAACAAATGTTTTTTTTGTTTCGAGAGATTCACTTTAAAACGTGTATTCGTCATAATAACATCTTGTAAAACATATGTGTGACAGTAATGACATTACTGTAATGTGTTCACACATTGTGTGTTGTTGACATTTTTTTGAGGAGCGAATTATGACGTAATTTATGTTTTGAAGCGAAGCTACCAAAAGAAGTTTTTCGTGTGACCGCCATCATCTTTGATATAAAGCAGCTACATTGAAGCAAAAACTGTCAAAAATGTGAAGTTATTCGTGTACTAAAAGCACCCACA
Source organism: Oikopleura vanhoeffeni (assembly GCA_004367855.1). Classification (NCBI taxonomy): domain Eukaryota; kingdom Metazoa; phylum Chordata; class Appendicularia; order Copelata; family Oikopleuridae; genus Oikopleura; species Oikopleura vanhoeffeni. The sequence goes on from SCLH01000183.1 coordinate 547,247, forward strand.
GTTTTTGACTGATATATTTATATTTATTTTTGAAGATATGGTCATTTTTGGTTGTCCGAAATTAAACTTACGAATTTAAAACTCATCTGGTAAAATCGGGAATATGCTAAATAGAGTTGATTTTTATATATTTTAATATCTCATCAAAAGGCTCAGAATTTATCTCAGCACCTTGAAAAACTGCGTGCTGACGGCGGCCTTCTACTGAATTGTGAATGGAATGAACTCCAAAACGAGGAAGAGAGCCAATCTCAGTCAGAGCAAGAAAAACACCAGACCAAATGCAGATACGGAAACTCAAAATGTCCTGATAAAACTCGGGTAAATCTCAGCGAAAATCGGTTTATTCACGCAAACTGGGTTCCAATTTATGGAGATTCGTTAGCGATTGCAACACAGGGACCTCTAAGTGAAACAATTGCAGATTTCTGGTTAATGATTTGGGAGCAGGGCGTGGAGTTTATTGTGATGTTATGCGATTTAGAAGAAAGAGGTCGGCCAAAATGTGCAAAATATTGGCCCGAAAAGGATATGGGACCGATGAATTTCGAAAATTTTAAAATAACAACAGAAGATGAAAGCCATTTGGCTCATTGGTCAATTTTGAAAATTCGAATCGAAAATGGTCCAGATTCTAGGAAAGTTGTTCAAACTCTAGTGATTTTGAAAATACGGCATTATATTTTTTAACCAAATTAATTGGCGGTGGTTTTTTCAGCGCAACGAAAAAGATAGTGAGAGCTAATGACTTGATATTTTTATTTGAAATGGATTTGGAAACTATTTTAAATCGTCTCTTTAAAATAATAATCGTTAATATTAAGATTTGTCTTTACTATTTTTGAGCTAGATTTTGTAATATGACACCAGTAAGAGTCAAACTGACTGGTGTTATATTACAAAATTTGAAACCTCATGATGTTTCCCAAAATAACATATCCCATGAAATATACATTTCTCAAGAAACCACATTTTTTACTTACATTACTGGTTGACACCGGTTAACCGGTCGGTGTATCGGCAAATACAAAGAATAAACATCTATCAACTCTTCGACTCTGAGGTACAATTTGACTTTTTAATTTGGATGTACCGTTCAAGATCATTTGACTTAACCACTTGTTTCGTTGCAGTGAAAAAAAAATACTTTCTGAAAATTAAGAATAAAAAATCTGTTAGAGTTTTGGAAATTTTTAAAAATAGTTTTACTGAAACATAACTTATGTTCGAAAATTTGAAAAAAAATTTATTTCGATTATTGTTTGAAGAACTTTTTTGTAGGGAAGTTCATCATGTAAAATTTCATGGCTGGCCAGACTGCGGTGTTCCAGAATTTCCAGCTCCATTTTTAGCTTTATTGGAACGAGTTCCAAAAGACCTAAAAAGTCCAATAGTAACACATTGCTCAGCAGGACTAGGCAAGGGCTACAAACTTCGATTAGAGATTTTATGAAATCTTTATATAATTTTTTTGCAATAAATTATGAACCTATTGCTTAACATTTAAGACATGATTAATTTTAGAAACAACGTTTCGGAGAATGGATTTTCAAGTTTTTGCAAAATCAAGTAAATGTATCCCTATTATTGTACCTAAAAATTTAGAAATGATCATTGTAACTCTCTTGTATCGCTAATTTTGACAAGAAATTGAAAAAAATAGGTTTTGTTGCAATAAATTATGAACCTATTTCTAACAAAATTAGACTTGATTTATTTTAATAATTTGTTTATATTTTAAATTGAATTAGATTTGTAGCCCTTTTAAGGTCGAACTGGCTGCTTTTTACTGGCATGGTCCCTCCTTAAACAAGCAGACACTGAAGGCCGCACCGAATCCGCCAAAATTTTGAATTTGATGCGACAAAGTCGACCTGGACTCATTCAAAACGAAGAACAATATTTATTCGTTCTTGAAGCGAAGGGATACCGAAAATAATCAAATAATATTAATTAAGTTGAATAGCGTGGCCACAAGTTATTAGAAAATAGAATCTTATCGTGAAAATAGTCCTTGGGAATTTTATAATTTTCAAGAGTCACTAAAAAAATAGTTTCATTTGTCAAATTAGATTGTGGATTTAAAAAAATATCTCCGATTTGCAAGTTTTTCGTACCATGCAGTTGAGGGAAATGGTATGTGGTAATATTTTTCGTATTGGTGAACGTTGGTGAAATAAATTGTGGTAAACATGTTTTTCACACGATTACCAATTTTTATTAGCCACTTCACATCAACTGCATTGTAACAAAATGACTCCCTACATGCGCGGTTTTGAGATTAATGATGATAATGGTGAAAAATTAGCTCACAACATTAGGTCCATTCACGTATAAGCCTGCCAAGTTTTATTATCTTACCGATTTAATTTTGAACTATCATTATCGCATCAAGGGGGTACCGTTGACAAGTTAATTTCGAGGAAAATTAGTCAATCGACCCAGAAAACGCAAACCACTAAGAAACCCAAAAAATCAGATTATTCATTTTTTTATGGTTTGCGTTTTGCACCCCCCCCAAAAAAATAAGGGGTTTTTCTTACACCTAGCAGACTTCACGTTCGCCAACTAAAGGATACAAAACGACTCATCGAAAACACGCGTTTTTATCTTAATTTTACATCGGATCGACACAATTTCTCTTTCTTTTAAATTACTTTATAACCATATGTCAATAATGTTAACTAGAGGCGTGACCGAGCAACTTTCGGTTAACTCTCTAGTGCCCGAGTGTCAATTATTAACCCATGGTTGCTTTTAACGTCATTATAAAGTCAACTACGAAAATATTTGTATGATATTTCCGAAGTTATGCAGTAAAAAGAGGAGATGCATTTTAAATATTTGACCTTCAGCGCTCGCTTGTGGCAAGACTAGTTACTAAACTTTTTTGGTCGATTCAGTTTGATTCCAAATTTTAAGCACAATAAATTTGTTAACAGCTCCCATTAAATTTTTTAATATTTTCACGTTTTTGCGTACTAAATATTTTTATGAATTTCAATTGTCTTCGAAAATTTACGAATAATTATGTTATCCCTTACTGAAGCTGTCGTAGAAGCCCTCAACAGTTGTTCCGGAGAGAATCCGACCCTGATTCCCGCAAAAGAAATTCCAAAAGTTATGAATACTTTGAGTAAACTTGATTCGGAAAATCATTCTGGCTTTGAGCTTGAATTCAAACGATTACAGCATATTTCATCTTTCAGGGCACGGGCACAAGCTGCAAATTTAGGTAACATGATCAGCTTTTGTAATTGTGGTCATTTTTTGTTTTTGTGAGAAATATGGGTTTCCACAATGTTTTCATTTTGGCGTTTTTAAACGACTACTTTGATTGACTTCATACGGCTCAAAATGACCACACATATTCATAAAAAAATCTTACAAAAAAATTGGTTCGATTCGACCATCTTTCATTTTGTTCCCAAAAAACCTTTGAGATTAATTATAATTTTTTATGTGTGTGCACTGCAAAGCTAGTAAAAATTGTTTTTTAGTGTGCTTTATTTTTTTAGTTATTTATTACGTGGTTTCAATAAGATTCGAACTCGAGATCAAATGATATAACATTTAGAACGAAACGATCCGTTCACCTGGCAAGGTTTCGCTCGTAAGCGCTACATTCCAGCCATTGTGGATCTATTTATTTTTAAGGAGAACACATTCTCCATAAAATGCCAGAATTCACATGTTCCTGGGATTATTATTAATATTATAATTATTATTAAATTATTATTAATATTATAATTATTATTAATTATTATTAATTATTATTAATTATTATTAATTATTTATTAATTATTATAATTATTATTAATTATTATTAATATTATAATTAATTAATTAATTATATTATTAATTATTATTAATTATTATTAATTATTATTAATTATTATTAATTATTATTAATTATTATAATTATTATATATTATTATATTAAAAATTTCAGGGTGCAATAAAGCGAAAAACCGTCTGGTGACAGTGCTACCGTATGATTCTTCCCGAGTCTCACCTCCGTCCTATCCGAGGGGTCGAGGGGTCAGATTACATAAATGCGTCTTTTGTTGATGGGTATAAAGAAAAAGGGTGTTATATTGCAACACAAGCTCCTATGGACAGTACTACTGATGACTTTTGGAGGATGGTGTGGGAAAATAATGTGACAATGATCGTCATGCTAACAAAATTAAGTGAACTTGGCAGAGAAAAATCGCACAAGTAAGTTAAAGTATGAAACATACTGTATGACCTATTTATAAGTTTTATTTTCGATCACTTTTCAAACCATTTAGTGCGTTATCTTTCATGTATATTATGCAAAACTCGCAAAAAAACAGTGTTTTACTCTCGACTTAAACTCATAAATTTTCACGTTTGTTTCAAGGAGGGAATCCTTTAAAACCTAATTTATCAGAAGCACCTACTTTATGACGGGTCCATAGTAAAATGTATAAACGCGATACTTTCAATTTTGAAAGGCCTCAAAGAAAAACGATTCCACAGTATAACAATTTCAAAAATGCAATGACATCCAGAAAAAATCTTGATACTGAAATAATTAATTACCTACAGTTAAGATGAGGCCTTACGCAAATATAATTGTAGGTTGGGTAATCAATTTCGAATCATTATAAAGGATTCAACTTAGTAATTTTGCAGCGCAAAGCAATGAAAATCCCAGTCTAATTTAAATAGACAAATAGATTTTGAATATTACATTTTTTGCTTCCAATTGTTTTCTCACCAGGTGGCGCTGAAGTGCGTTTTTTTGTGCATTTTATAATCGCTTATCGTACCTATCTGCACACCCAAAATTCTCAAATTCCTAAAGTTCACTGAAGATTAAGTGGATCTAGATAATCTTCGGGCGTTTTGTCTTGTTAATTGATACAGTAGATAACCCCAAAACACTTTCAAGGTCAACCCAGATCGCTCCGCCAATAGCGCCAAAACATACCTCGTAGTTAATTTTCTTATGAAATTATTACAAACTATTGGTTAATTATGTGCATAAAGGGTGCTAGAGAGCTTTGATTTAACGCCTCTTGTGGTTTTAACAATCCCTAATCATGAAACAAAAAAAACAAGAAATACGGACGTCTTAAATTTTTACCAATTTGATGTTATCAATTTCAAAATTTATTTTAGATACTGGCCAGATGGTAAAAAGCAAAGATACACATATTACATTGTCGAAGCAACAACCGAATTCTGCTGCGAAGGCTACGTTATGAGGTAAAAAATGCTGAAAATTTGCATAATTAGTGTAAAAATAATATTGACATTTTGCGTGACGATTTTCAATTCAGTACCTGTCCACACAAATTAAATACATGAATTAGAATGTGTAGCTAAAAACAGCTATCCAATTTATTTTCAACCTTGAATATAAAAACATTATACAGGTGCCCATAAATACAGGTGCCGAAATTTAATTGTGCGATTAGAACCCATAATGGATTACCCATTTCAAATTAAATTAATTCATCAAAAATGTCAAGTTTATAGTTATTCTAATATATCAGGACGAAAAGCAACTCCAAGCTACTTTGAACTTGTTTTCGATCCATCAACATAATTTACCAATAATTGATCAAAGAACATTCTGTAAACCAGGCTTGTAAAAAGGATGGCTTTTGCGTGGGTTTTCCATCCCTTTTTTGCGTAGGTTGAAGCAAAAGATAGGGGGAAAATGGGGATGGGGATAGAAAATCGGGTCGGGGATGCATCCCTTTACAAGCCTGCTGTAAACATACTATTTTTCTTTATGGCGATGAAAACCGAGAAAGCGTAGGTTTTATGAGTGGTCGTATGATAATAACATATTTTAGGGTATTTGAAAATGATTAGAAGCGACAATTAAAAAAAAATATCACTCGCCATTTTATCGCACTTTACGACTCTTAATGAGTAGATCATTTTTAAAATTCTCAATTAACTTTGAATTAATTAACGTTTGTGCCTTTTTTTCGAAAATTATTACTGTATTACAATACTAATTTTTGCAAAAAATTTCTCTAATCACAACAAAAAGCCTTTGAGCGGAATCATCAAAAATTCTACGATTTTATTCATTACACCATGGTGCACCATAGGCCGAAAGAAAATCACGTGACCGTTTTTCAAAAAGTATGGCTATTATGGCATAAAGGGGTGGAAATTAAAAAGATTTCATGCACATCATTAAGAATTTGTGATGAATAATGCATCATGAATAAGATGTTTCAAAAAATTTGCTCAAAATTTTGATTCCATGTTTAAACTGGTGACTGAGGCTTGCAATCTCTTTACAAAAAATTCAAATCTGACCATATTTATTAAAAATTTTNCACCTTTTGCATGATCTGAGAGATGTGGGCTGAAAAGAAGAGAAAGCGGCCTCATGAGTGGCTAGAAGGGGTCTTAGGAGTGTTAGGATTGGCTCCCTCAACCCACATCTCTTAGATCATGCAAAATGTGATAAAGGGATATCTCTACTGTGTACCAAAGTCTGTTGTGGACCTAAGAAATCAGCCCTTAAAATTGTTATTCTTTATTTTTAGAGAATTTTTGATGACAGATGCTCGTGATGGTACAAGTAGGACAATTCGACAATTTCATTTTACTGGCTGGCCAGAATCATCGGAAGTTCCTCTTCAAGCAGACCATTTCATAGATCTAAAATAGGACAGCGTTGCGCTTAATTTTAATGGTTAAAATATGACCTGGGAAATTTATTTATTTCTTAAAAAAACGTACAAGAAACGTGTCAATATAAATTAATTTAAAAAGCGATTTTTGTGGTTAACGTTTTCGATTTAGTTATGTCTCAAACACTTTTTAAAACAAGAAATTTAATAAATATAAATAAATAAAGTTTGTTCGAGAGTGCTTATTCCGCTCATTGTATTCCAATATTACCTTTTTACCACTTCTGGGCAATTAAAAGAAATTTTTTGGGTCGGTCGATAGCAAGAATTTTATCTTCTTTGTAAAATTTAATTTTCGATAGATTTTTTATAGGAATCAGATATCTAAGAGGGTGTCACATTTTTGCTTCCGTTCTTGATTTTTCACACTTTACTATCCGCTAATTAAAACATTTAATTTAGAAGCCACCTACGTGTTTGCCAAATATAAAAGTTTTTGATTGGCGGATAGTAGATTGTGAAAAAAATCAAGAATGGAAGCCAAAATGTGACATGCTGTAATGCCAAAACGGTTTAAACACTTTATTAACAATTGAGCAGTCACTTTATTTGGAAAAATAACTAATTATGTTTTATATTTTTGAGCAATTAATAGATTTAAATTCAGGTGCATAAAACTCGAGAACAATTCGGAGTTGTTGGTCCTATTTGCATTCACTGTTCTGCTGGCGTTGGTCGTACAGGTGTTTTTATTGGCTTAACGATAATTCTAGAACGCCTACGCTGTGAGGGCGAAGTCGATATTTTTCAAACTGTGAAACTAATGCGATGTCGTCGTCCTGCAATGGTTCAGACACCAGAACAATATCAATTTCTACACAGGGCCACTCTAGATTATCTTCAAAATTTTTATCTTGGAGGAACGTAGTCTTAAATTTTGTGTTCCCTTTTTTTCTATTTATTCCATTATTTATTTTGAAAATATCTAACTTACGTTAAGCCACAAAGCCCTGCTTTTATATTCCAAGGTCAACAAATTCTTTGTCTAAAAATACCACTTCCAAGTATCTCTAAAGCCAAGTTTTCTTGCCCAAATCATGAAGCTAAATCGTTCCTCTGGAAAATGCTTGGCTTTTCAAGCTCACAAAAGTTGATTCTTTGAACGAATTAGTATAGTAAACTTTTGCATATTTAATCTCAAAGCACTTTGAATGCACATTTTAATTATTTTCACGCGCATGAAAATGAGTTTCAGTACTTGACCTTTAAATAAGTGACCCTTAAAAGGGAGTGGTCCTCTCCATGAGCATACGGTATGCTGCATACCTGAATGCAAAACGAACGCAATTACTTTCAAGATTATCAATATAAATTATACCTCTATCACTCATGAAAAATGAAATTTTATAAAGTCGCTCACATGATATCAGATCGGAAATTCAAAAAAATGGCGCAAGAAGTTGTTAAACAAGTCTTTTGCCTTGATAAAAACTATTGATGGAAAATTTATTTTTAAAATTGAGGGAGGATATAGTTTTTTTACTGAGCTCCCCAACATCGTATGTTTTTATCAGTTTTCTTCCGTCAAAACCAAAAAATTTAGAAAATATCGCGAGAAGTTGTCGGCATATTCTTTACACTAAAGGTTATCAATAAGATGAGTTTAGCGCTTATCTATGTTTTTCAGTATGACTAGAAAACTTTATGACAAAGAAAGCTTACATTTGTTAATGTAATCATCAGGTCAATTGGCGATAATCATGACTAAAAAAAATTCTTTGACTTAATTTTCGGTACAAAATGCAACAGTGCTGGTTCAAATTGTTTTGTACCGATAATGTAGTCAGCAAAGTTAAAGAATTATTTTTGTAATCATCATTATTACCTTTTTCCCTGTTTGTTTCATTTTTTCAAAACATTAGCATTTTATATTTTATTTTTCTAGTTATACTGACAAACGTCAAAATTAGCGCTAACTCATCAAATTGATAACCTTTAGACTATAGGCTATAGTGTATAAAGGATATGTATGTTGATGCTTAGCACAAAAATTTAAGAAAATATCTCAAAGTTAAGGAGCAGATGGTTTAAGCTCTTGATAATTTTCCATACTATTTTTCTCAGAAAACGCATGTCGAAAGTAGAATGAAAACAGGAATCCTGGCAACGACCACTCTCTTAATAAATTACTTAAAAAATTTAGCTACCCTTTAACTATAAACTTCCAAACCAACTGTTGAATATTCTTGACCTGTATAAAAACCGCGTTTACCTTTTAAAATCTCCCGAGCAGTTCTGAGATTTATTGTAAATAAAATATATTTAAACTTTACTTCTTTGGTTGGGCCCTAATAACTACTGCATTTGGAGTTGTTTCATAAGCACAGATTTGTCTTGTTTTGAGCATTAACTCACACTCAATACTGTATTATTTGATGACTAACTATTTCGACTTACTTTTGTTCAATAAAGTATAATACTGACAAAAAATGTGTTCCATAATTTTAACCCAAATAATTTCCCAAAATTTTTCAGATCAGGCAGCCTGATTCAGGGTCGAGCTTGAAAAATGTGATCTGCTTGGCTCGAAAGACGGATCTTAAATATTTGATCGAAAAACCGTTCTGATTTAATTCTCTAGGCATAAAGGCACCATTTATGAGCATGTATTTTTTATCAAAATTGAACGTGTTGATGAAAGCGTAGTTCTGAAACTTTAGAATAAATTTAAAAATATTTATTTCGAAAACGCTTAATTAATAAAAAATTATCGAAAAGTTTGAATTTTATTAGATATTTATACAGCTAAGTCAGGGCTTCATGCTTTTTAAAGAGTGAAATGTGAACAGATCTCAGAGTCTGAGGCTTCAGACCTATTGTTTCTTACTACCTTATGAGGAGAATTTAGAGACATTGAGCATTTCGGCGATATTAGCACTTTCGCGCGATATGAGGGCAAACATAATTTTTTTTATTTAACCCTCCGAGGCATATAGCCTTTTGAAAGGCTAATTTTTGAGCGTTATTACGGGAAAAGTAAAAGTTCTTGCAAACTTTATTGTTCTTCTAGTCCTCGAGATTAAGGAATAGACTTACAACTTTGATAGTAATGTAATTCATTTTGACTTTATTACCCCTATAGAAAAGTGACATTACTAAATTGTGTTTCAACCTGCGCAATTCTATTGTGAGTAAATGGGAGACGTCAGAACAAAAATAAATAAGGGAAAAGATAAAGAATTAAATTTTTTAAAAAGTGAGTTCCTCAGAAATAACCTGCAATTTTCGGTCTTTAATCCACAGGTGTTTTTCGAAAAACCTAACCTACGCAATTTATCGAAATCACTTTTAAAGAAATAAAAATTTACTTAAAGCCGTCAGGACAAAAGTTGAAAATGCAGCAGTTTTAGAAAAATTTATTCTGAAAAATGAATCATTCAGAAGCAATCTGCAATTTCTGGTCTGTGATTTACAGTTGTTTTTGAAAATAGCTCCATGCCTCGGAGGGTTAATAAATGAAAAACGCGTAAGCGTTCGAAATGACGTCATGCGTCGAACAATTTTTCAACTTTATACACGTGTAACGTGTTTTACAATAGGTTCGAATGAATTGAAACACCAAAATGCGTAGAATAAAGTAGTCCGCCAAACGCAATCAAATAAAGTTAAAAGGAGTGAATTTGGAAAATTCAATCTCGAAAATGTCGTTTTTCATGACGCCAACAAAGTAATTTGTAAAATAAATCACAAAAAAAATCGGCGATATCCCTTATTTACACTTTTGTTAATATCCCGGCCCTACTACTGAAAAACATACTATGTTTCCTAATCAGGGCCGCGATATTAACAAAAGTGTGAATAGGGGATATAGGGCATTTACGGCGATATCGGTACTAGAAATATTTTAGCTAAAGATCGTGAAATTGCGTAGGTTTTTCCGGTAAATTCGGCGATATCGGGCCCCCTGTATACGCAGCTACAATTTACAAAATTTTGATATAAAAAAATATTCTATGATAATTATTTATGATGACAATTTTGTTAATTTTTTTAGATTTTTTTTGCGTGAGTGGTTGCTTATAATGTGAACGATTAGCTGGCCCCAACTTAGCTGTGAAAAATCGTCTTACAACATGATGATTAGAGCCGTTCTATAAAAGCGGAAATAAGATGTAAAAATTTAACTAAAGTCGTTTGATTTTTACCGGATCAAGGATTAGCTATACGATATTTTTCAGCGTATTTTTTTGGCAAGATTTATTGAAATTTAACAAGTTATGAAACTTTGATACCCCGATAATATATCGTGATTTTGATAGTATAACACCGAGATTTAAACAGATTTACTGAGGTTACTTACTGCATAAGATTAAAGATGCTCAATAAATATTAGGATAATCTTTCAAAAAAGTTCTTAATTCTTCGACTTAATTTTCAAGCTACAAATTTGTCCTTAGAATAAAGTTCTAAAAATATCGAAAAAGAAGCTTAAAGGAGATTGTTAGTATAGCTCATATTTGTTCCGAGAGTATACAGTAATTTCTGTTTCTTTATTCATATCCAACTACTGGGCATCTAACAAATTTATCGCATTGATTTGTAAAGTGATATTTCAACCCTATAACTTATAGGCTATAAGTTATAGGCTATAAATGAGTTCTAGAATTTTATCAGATAAAATTAAATAAATATATACAGTCAACACGTTGCTCCTGGATTCGCGATGCTAACTGTTATTCTAAGCGGGGGCGGGTAAACGCGCCAACATCAGAGACGTTCGGAAATCGCGCAATTCCCCGCAAAATATTTATCATATAAATTGCTTTAAACACGTGAGTAAAATATGAGGTCATACAGAAGAAATTAATTTCCACGCTTGTTCGCGGCGCATCGTGTTGAGTGTAGGACGATTTATAATAAGGAATTTCAAAGTCAAAAATGAGTATGTATTTTATCGGCTAAAGCTTTTAAATTTCAAAAACTAAAAAACTCCTAAATCTTAAAATGGTCAGAAAAAATTTTCTACAAGATGAGCCAAGAAAATCGATACCCATTTTTGGCATTTGTAATTTCGTATTCAAAAAGTCTAAAATAGGTATTTATTTTATTGGCTCATCTTGTAGAGAATTTTTTTCTGACTATTTTAAGACCCATGATTTTTTTCGTTTTTGAAATTCCTCAAAAAAAAAATCTTTGAAGGTCTTGAAAAATTTTCTACAACATAACTTATGTATGCGATTCCTGTATTTCTCTCAAATCTAGAGTCGTATTACATAGATAATGGGTATCGATTTTATTGGCTTATGTTACATTATCATAACTTGATCATTTACAGATGAAAAAGTTATTGAACGAGCTTGTTTAGGCGGTGGGCTTCCATTTATGCGTCAAAATATACTTTGTAATACAAAGAACATAATGTATACATAATGTACTACAGTCAACTCGGGGGCACCGGTACAAGCGTAGACAAAATGTGCGTCTCTGATTGGCTGTGCCTTCAAAATGATAGGAAAAGGTGACTTATATTTTGCGACAAGCGTCGCTGCAGCCCGAGTTGATTGTACTGTGATTTCGCTTATTATAACACTGTATTCTAGAATTTAAGTTTTTAAAATATTTGCTTAAAATTTATAAAACCATTGAAAAAATCGTTATCGATGTTTTACTTTAATTTCAAGATATTTTTCCTAGGTGTATCTTCTCTTACGATAAGTTTTTGATTGGTATGCCTCCGTTATATTGTTTACATTACAATGCAATTATCTGAAAACATTTTGTATTCAGACCAATTTGGGTACACTAATTTTCCTGCACCCAAATTGACCTAAATAAAAAAAATGCAGACCAATTTGGGTACAATAAGCACGGGCGTGCTTAGGGAACCCACCTCAGCAAATTATACTGAGGACAAAAAAAGTCGATTGGTCAATTTGGTCACACTGAGCACGACCCCCCTAAATCACCTGTTCCGCAAAATGCGAGATTTAAGATATTCGTATTTAATACGTATATAATTTACTGGAATTACGCACATACATACGAATATATTAAATCTCGCATTTTGCGGAACAGGTGATTTAGGGGGGGGGGGTCGTGCTCAGTATAACCAAATTGACCAATCGTTTTTTTTGTCCTCAGTATAATTTGCTAAGGTTATTATAAACAAAAATAATTAGAAATGTCCGAGAAGTAGGCCTTCAACTTAATAGTTTTCTGGGCTTGTATTCTATGCTGATCTGATCCTGATAGTGTACTTAAAACATACGAACTGCAAATTCAAAAAAAAAATTGGAAAATTCTTAGCCAGGTTTCTCTGACATCACACTTTGAAACTTCAAAAAAACAGCTTAGATAACTTTTATTTTAGGTGCCCCCCTCTGGAGCAAAAACCGTAGTAGGTATCGAGAAACGGTTTTTTGCATCCGATAGCCAGCCAAACTTTAACCGATAAAAAAAAAATCGATTTTCAGGGTCTACCGGTTTACCGGTAGTCAGCTGAAAACACCGGTAATTGGCGGTTTTTAGAGAACTTATCATAATTCAAACTTCAAAATATACTTTTATGGGTGACTTTTCAAGAGAAAATTTTTTGCATTGTTTCTTTTGACACCTGACTCCACCTAGTGGTAATAAGAGCACTTTTTGAATCTCGGCACTGGGAAATCATAGAGACCTGTAATTATGCTAAAGCTTGACTAACTTTCAAGAGAAAATTTTTGGCAATGTTTGTTTTGACAACTGACACAACATGGTGGAGTAAAGAGCACTTTTTGAATCTCGGAACTGGACATCATAGAGACCTGTAATTATACTAAACTGGTAACTTTTCAAGAGAAAATTTTTGGCAATATCTGTTTTGACACCTGACACACCTGGTGGAGTAAGAGCACTTTTTGAATCTCGGAACTGGGACATCCAGAGACTTGAAATACACTTATAGGGTCAAGAGAATATTTTAACTCATTTTGTAATAAATGTGAAAACATGCAGAAAAAATGAAAATGAAATAAATGCGTCTAGTATCAATTTACTATAAGCACCTGTTTGATTTTCGTGGCTTTTGGTGAAATTAGGTGACCAAAGTTATTACGTTTTCGACCCGTTATTCGACTCATTATTCAGCTAATAAACATTACGAGAAAAATTAATTTAAGGTGTTTCCAATTTTAATACACGTGGTTGCCAAGCGCGCAATTTGGCGTTCTTGTCTGACTTCGAAAATTGAGCAAACTTTGCGCAATTTTCGTTGTCTTTACAGCTAATAAATAATGGTTTGCATGTACAGGGCCATTTTTAAAATAAGTGTATCATGCAGAAAAATCGCCACCAGGTGTGTCATGTGTCAAACAAATATTGCCAAAAAATTTTCTTGAAAATTACCAGCTTTAGTATAATTACAAGTCTCTATGATGTCCCAGTACCGAGATTCAAAAAGTGTCTTTACTCACCAGGTGTGTCAGGTGTCAAAACAAACATGCCAAAAATTTTCTCTTGAAAATGATCAGCTTAAGCATAATTACAGGTCTCTATGATGTCCCAGTTCGGAGATTCACAAAGTGCTCTTTACTCCACCATTGGTGTCAGGTGTTAAAACAAAAATTGCCAAAAATTTTTTCTTGAAAAGTTATCAGCTTTAGCATAATTACAGGTCTCTATGATGTCCCAGTGCCGAGATTCAAAAAGTGGTCCTATTACCACTAGGTGGTGTCAAGTGTCAAAATAAACAATGCCAAAAATTTCTCTGAAAGTCACCCATAAAAGTATATTTTGAAGTTGAATTATGATTAGTTCTCTTAAAACGCATTACCGGTGTTTCAGCTGACTACCGGTAAACGGTATACCCTGAAATCAATTTTTTTTCATTGGTTAAAGTTTGGCTGGCTATCGGATGCAAAAAACCGTTTCTCGAATACCTACTACGGTTTTGCTCCAGAGGGGGGGCACCAATAAAAGTTACCTTAATTATCGATGATGCTCCTCCAAAAGGTTTATTGAATGTTTAAAAGTTTTGACATTACATACATACTTACATATCTTTTTCCAACCTAAGTGGATCTTGAGAATGAGGGTTATCTCTTTAGCGCGTGTTCGAATCCCACTAATGTTGTTTAACTCCCGTAGTGTCTTTTGCGCCATCCGTGGCGCAATGGCCTTTAATCGCAATCAGGACCTTAATCATGTAAGAATGAAAATTTACAAAGTGATCGATCGACTATTTGAATAATTGACGTTTGTGCGTTTTTTTTTCGAAAATTTTACTGTATTACAGTACTTATTTTTTGCAAAAAAAAATTTAAATCATCAAAAAAAGCCCTTGAGCGGGACCAAAAATTCTAAATTTTCCCCTTACACCATTGCCCCAAAGTGATCACGTGACCGTATATTCAAGGAATAAGGTTGGCCAAAATAGTACTGTTTTTTTTAAAAATTACTTAAATCAATTTTTGAAAGAAGTGAAGTGGTTTTTTAAAATTTTTAAGACTTTTTTTCCATTACACCAAAGACCAAAAACGATCACGTGACCTTCAAATTAGGAATAAGGTTTTGATTCAAGTAAACAAATAGTGATCAAATTACGCCGGAAAATTTTTTGGGCCATAAACACCTAATTCAAGAGTTTTGAACATAATAATATTTTTCCAAAAACGTCACGTGATCTTATTTTTTCGAGAAATAAGGATTAATTTATGACATATTCCAAACCTTATTTTTGAATTATTTCGTCACATGATTTTTTCGGATTTTGGTGTAATGAGAAAAATGTCTTAAAATCGTTTGAAGTTGACCCAGGAATTTTTTTGACGTAATTTGAGTACTTTTTCAAATTACTGTGATATGCCTTTCTTTCAAAATTACTCAAATCACTGGAAAGACCCCTTAAAAGAATCGTCACGAATTTCTAAGACTGGATTGCATTTTAAATTGGCCTCCGGCTTAAATAGAGCATTCTAGAAGTCCAAATTTCGGAAAACTGATTACATAATAATGCGTAGGCGAAAGAAAGAGAGAGATTGATAAATTATTTTCATGCGCGAGATAATCTATAGTTTTAAAGAATATTATTTTACATGAGAATGGTGATAAAACATTCCATTTTTTTCGCAGATGCAATACCCAATTGGTGGCGGTTATATTTGAAATATGAAATTGTCAAATTAACTAAGTCGTGTTATTTATGCACTTGTTTCTGAGAATCGCAAAAATGAGAGAGTTTTAATTTTCTTATTCACATAATGTGAATAAGAAAATTAAAACCTCTCGTTTTTGCGATTCTCAGATAAGTGCAAATAACACGAATTTAGGGTTAATTGACAATTTCAATTTCAAATATTAACCGCCACCAATTTGGGTATTGCATCTGCGAAAAAAATGGAATGTTTTTATCACCTTTGATAATTTTTATAAACTTTTTAACAAATTGTTGTTATAGGACTGTAGAGAATTCTTTGAATAAATGATTATCATTGAAAAATATATGTTGATAATGAATGTTTCGGTTATAATGCTCAATTTAAGCGCTGCGCCACGGATGGCGCAAAGACACTACGGGTCCAGAGATTGTCGGCCACTACGGGAGTTAAGTGATTGTGCTAGTGATTTCCTAAAGTGATAACGCACCAATCAACTTTTGCGCTCCCAATATCACGCACCCTTGCCTATTATCATACCCAAGACAGTCAGTCAGACAACATTAGTGGGATTTTCCAAGATCCACTAAGGTTGGAAACCGGATATGGGGAAACCTCCGAGGGCGTGATCAGCCAATCAGCGGCATGTTCAAGCCAAATGGATAGTTCGAAAACTTACTGCTATGATTCTGTGTCCGAAAATATTTTTTGGTTTCCTGCAAAATGGCAAATAAAATTAATATAATTAAAAATTTTCATATGCATTTATTAAAACAACATTTATTTAAATTAAACAGTTAAAGCGTAGGTTGAAAGGAAATTCTTTTTTGACAATAATGTTCCAAGCACATACTGAGTGACGTTATCTTGATGCAATTTGTACCGTTCGTCAGCGATTCGAATCGTGTGTATTGGCTGATTAAGCTGACAGAACCGGCCATAATCACCGGTAATAGTTACCTGTTATTGGTGGTGAAAAACATGGAATAAGAAGCCAGTTCTCAGAAAAATCCGGGGTTTAGAAACAATGAAGCAATTAAGGGTGGAAGGAAGCCCGGTTTAACCGGTTTCTCAGTAGGAAAATCCACAATTACCGAAAAAATCACAGTAATAACGAGATTTTCTCGTTTTTTATAGACCCCTTCTTACCCACTCACATTTCCCGCTGTTTACGGGTTCAATTTTGACATTTTGGTTGTGGCAGATTAGCGGGGACACCCCTTAAACAAATTGATCAATTTGGAGACGAATTCATTGTTTGGTTATTTGGAGTTGGGCAGTTTTGTGGTAATACACATAACTTTCCGATTTTACGGAAATTGTGCTGACGCAACAATTAGAGAAAAATAAGAGTTGTAAGAAAAAATAAGCGTAGTATTTTTCATACTTCCGGTTGAAAAATGTGAACTTCCGGTCATTGATTTTTAATAAATGTTCGAAAGAGCAAAGTTTGGTGTTTCCTCAATATTTATGTGTTAATATAATAGAAATACCTATAGGTTGAAACAAACAAAAAATTTAGTTTACCATGAATTACCTGAGTTAATTTGAGTGCAAGATTTTTATATAAGAAATTTAGTTATTTGCGCTCACTAGAATCTATGCATAGACCTCGCGACGCGTCGTTACCAAAATTAATAATTATTCATTTTATGTATATGTGTATTTTTACAATTTTTGTAGAAACATTTGACAATAATTTTCTAATATCGGCTTCTAGCGAACCGCTGGAATTCATAACTTTCAAAAAAAATATCGTCCGGTTTTTGGTATATTTACTTAGCTCCCAAAATTTCAGCGAAATCTATTCGAATCGAGTACCCTCTTAATTGCACAATATTCCGTAAAAATTATGTTTACATTTGAATAAGTGAAATTATCGATTTTTGAAAAATTACTATTTGCCCCTTAGGAGGCTGTTCAAACCGTCAAAATACCAGTAAAAATATGAGGTAGCGTTAATTTCATCCACCTTATTTTTAATTTGCCTATTTTTCGGAAATTTGTATGACGATTTAATAACGTATACTAGTTTGGAAAATCAAAATTTTAAATAATTATCCTTTAAATTTATTTTTGTGTTTCTCAAGGTCATAAAAATTCCAATTATAAAAATTTCCGCAATAATGGCACTTACTTGTACTATACTTATCGGGGATTCTCCCGATTCGTGATTTTTTTTGTGTGGGCGCAGCTTTTGTGTTCGGTATAACCACCCAATGAGTGACGCGCATTGTGAACACACAACTGAGAAAACCTCTGATGCGTATTGTATGAAAAAAAACTACACATAGTAACGTTCCCTCTGAAATGAAGTCCCTCATAATATTCTCAAATAATATTATATCATATAAATTCGGTTAGATTCCTTTTTTAACCAAGTTTGTCGAAATTCATGTCAAAATGTAACCCGTTGCCTTTCACGTGCGCTTGAACACGAACACCTGGCTCTTGATGACTTCTTGATTCCTCTCTCCAAATTTGCACTTTGAACTTTACAATTAAATTTTGATTCTCCAAAGTTTTCGTGATTTCTACAGTGTGCAAATTCTGAGCTTCTTGAAATACTACCTAATGACTCCCATGAACATCGTTCTAAATTATAAATTTATTTTGGGGTCTGCCTTTTTTGTTTGTTTTTATGATATAAAAAACATGGTCGTTTAGAAATCATTTTCTTTTGGTTATTTATTCGATTTATATTTTTGTTTTCATCTCGTGATATTAAAATCCGGTTGTTTACAAATCGTCTTTTTTCGATATTTTTATAACTTTTATTCAAGATTTTGAGTACAATTAAATTAATGATTGCAATCAACTTCATGCAATTGCCATGTAGCGACAATGATTTTTGATAACGAACTGCAGCTGTGTGCTGCAAACTAGTGTGAGACAGTAATAGACAAGAATTCTTGTACAGGTTTTTTGCCATTTGCAAAGTTATCAAAAAATTCAAAGAAAATTCTGTACATTTTTTTAAAAACTACTGTAATTTTATAGATTAATCAAAAGTTTCACTTTATTTGTCATGTGCTACTAATTAGTCGCAAAACACCTTTTCGCTCGCAAACAAACATAATCTGCTCATAATTGCTCGCGGCATGCCGAGGCATCGCACCACTGTCCCCCAGCGGTTTGTCCAGCGATTTGTTAGTTCCCCTTAAAATCCAACTATTTCACCTCATGATTGAACACCTCGGCAAAAATAGCGGGGTAAGTAGATTATGGGACTGCATTATTTTAAACTCTTTGTTACTTCAAATCTTTTATCAATAAAGTTTTATAATTATCGAAAAAAAAAATTTTGATGATATTTTTACTTTTGGTTTACGAATCGTAAACAACCAGTCCAAAATGAAATAAAAAAATATAAAACCATGTTAAAAAGTACGTGGTAACATGCAAGCGTTTTGCATCAAAAATGATTTATTTTCTAATAAAACTTCTGATTTTCATGTAATTTTTGGAAATATTTTGCGTGTGACGTCAAAGTCGTGTTTCTCAAAGTGGTAGATTGAAATGACAGAAAAAGTCTGTTTTAAATTTTTTGATTTTCTGTTCTGTATTTGATTAAAATGTTAAAGTGGAAAGAAAGTTCAGGCAATATCGCAAAAATATTTGTCATGACGAAGCCCTAAAAATTGTAGAAAGAAATTGCAAGAAATACCGAATGTGTTTTTAGCTTTTGGGGTTTTCCCCGAGATTCACGCCTGACCAATCAGAGCGCGACTTGGTTAGTTTATTTAAGGGGCGTTTCAATCTCCCCGGGGAAAACGCCAAAGCTAAAACACATTCTGTAGAACTTATTGCAAATTTAACGAAAAAAATTTGACCCCTTGCAAGTTAATATTATTCCACAGCACGAAACTCCTAAAATTAAGGAGTGGTCAAGGCTATTTTAAGACCATGATATATTGCTTTTTTCGGGTAATAAAATATGTTTTAGGGATAATTTACAGCTAAGAAGAAAATTTTAATTGGGTTTGAAATATGTTAACTGAAAAAAATTGACTGAAAAAACACACATATTTTATGATAAAAAAGACTTATTGAAAATAAAGCAACAATAATATCGAAAAAATAAAACTCTGCGGCTCCACATAAAAAAACCCGAGTTAATCTATTTTTTAAAACAGTGATTGACCCGGTGGTTGTTGAACTTTGAAAGTTTGTAAATTGAGGTAGTGTAGTGGTTCCCCCTTTATTAAGGGTATCCCTGGCTCCTACATTTTCTGCAGTTATTATGTCATAAAAATGTACTAAATCAATCGTTTGTGTTTAAAAAGCACAAAACAACCCAAATAAGAACAAAAAAAATTTCGAAATTTTTTTGCGTTTTTTCGATTTTTTCCAAGTATTTTTCTCAAAATTATGTTCAAAAATAACGTTTGTGTCAATTTGACCACTAAAACTTCAAAATATCGGGTTGGACGTAAGCCAACTTCTCTTCAGTGTTCTCCCAGCTTTCTTTGAGACTACTTTCGAAAAAATCGAAGCACATTTTTTTTCGGAATTTTTTCACGTGACCTTGAAAATCATATTTTTGAGTTGGGTCGAAATTGCCAAAAAACGCCGCTGTAAAGTTCTATTTGTTCTGAACTAGCTTTTTGGAAATTTTCAGCTAAGTCGCAAATTTAACCTGGAGGAGTAGGATTTTTCGAGGCGTAATGTTCAAAAAACGGTGGTTTTTTGCATGTTCTAGAAAAAATATAGCACTTATCGACAAAACGCCGCTGTAAAGTTTTGTATACTAATTATACAGGTTATGTTAAATTTAGGTTTATCAAAATAAACCTCAGAGGAGTAAGAAATTGGTTGTGGCTTAGGTCTCCTTGTTTCGCTAATGTGTCTGGGAGTGTATTCATGCAAAAAGACTTTGACACATGTGTTACGCAAGATGAAGGCTAGTTCTACAAATTGGTTAATCTGAATTATATCCTCGAGACCCTGTTCGGCTAATATTTTATCGAGAAAATGTCAAATTAGGAGCAGGGATACCCTTAATACGACGCCACTACGCTACCTCAATTAACAGATTTGATCACTCTAAACAGGAAATACAGTCGAAATATGACTCCACATTTTAACCTTTTGTGGTTTTGTTAATGTAACCCAGCTTAGATGACCGTTCTACATAATTGAGCTATTTTCCGGTTAACGATATCATTAATTGTATTTTAAGTGAGTTGAGGTGAGTTTAAAGTAAAAAATTTAATCATGAAAACAATGTCAAATTTGTATTTGACGTCATTTTTGTTGATGATAAAAGTATTTGCGACCACAAACTTTCACTAATAAAAATGCAAAACTTGACATTAATTTCACGCAATATTGCAGAAAATATTAGTCACTTTTTATGTTCCACGATGGCTAAATGTGTATAGCGCTTACGCACTAAATCCCAACCAGGCGCCTAAATTGTTTCGGTATAAATTTGAATACATTTGGCCCCGAGTTCGAATCTCATTGAAACCACGTATAGTGGAAGCAGTGTGAAATCTGTATTTTTTGAGGTATTTTTGTATCAGGCGTTCTTAGCTGTCAGCCACCCGTACGGCTGTGCAGAACCAGATCGATTTTAAGGGTAAAGTGGTTCCTACATATGGTTTTTCGACCCTTATACATAATAGGATCATCGTCGACCAAGTGAACGCTCAAACTTTCTGTCAAAAATTATTTGTGCATTTTTTGTGAATTACAGAAGTTATTAACAGTACTTAATTACAGTACTTATTTTTGCCAAAAAATCTCAAATCTCTCGAAAATATATTTGAGGCTAATCTACAGAAAAAAATAAGGTTTTTTTTCATTACGGTATAATCGAATCTGTTTCGGAACGTATAATATTGAATACTGTACTATACACAATTAATGTTGTTGAGTCTTTATTTCTCTTGATACTCTTAGCGCTGATTGGTCAACGAATCACGCTTCACCTCACGTTTTCATCGTTCAAATAATATACAGCGGGGTGCGGCGTATAGTTAGAAAGTTTGTCGCCAAAAAACCCTAACTATACGCGTAATTCTAACTATACGTGTACTTTCTAACTATACGCGTACTTTTGGGAAAATGTCCTCTGATTGGTCAATTTGGACAATATCTAGAGTTTAAAATTGCGTTAAAATATGGTCAGAGTAAGAATTTTTGGTGATTTTAAAGTTAATTTTTCGTTACAAATCTTCTAGGATGTATCAATTTTATTTTATTGAAAAAAATGAAATAAAGTTAATTTTAAATAAACATGAATTCGAAACAGATTTATCCGAAAATCGTTAAAATGTCAAGGAAACAATGAAAATTATGAAAAAAAATATGCTCACAGTAAATCCCTCTCAGAAAACCAGAAAAACTAAATATTTTTATCTGAATAACTATTGGCCCATTTTCAAGCTAGCCGACATTGTCTGCGAGACTGGAAAAGATGTTTATCAACTCCTTGAAATACCGAAACTTCATCGGTCAATCTGAACATGTTTTTAAAAAAGTGTATTTTTCATTGTCGCGCCGACCAGAGAATCTTGGTCCGAAAATCTGGTTTAAAACGCCTATCTTTTGCCTAGGATCGTTTGAAAAAAACCCTATCTTTTGCCTGTAACTATACGCCGCACGCCAGGTACGAATAAATTTATTTTTTAAATGCGTAGGTTTTTGCGGAGGCTTACGTTGGTTTTTGCGGAGGCTTACGTAGGTTTTTGCGTGGAATCTGACTAATATATGATTCAAACAGATTGTCCTAGTGAAAAAAGGCCGTTATTGTTTCACCGCACAACACACCTGGAAAGGATTAAAAAATTGCTCTTGCCTTGTCTTTTACCACGTGCATAAATGCGAGCTGCCAATTGGCTAATTAATTGTCGCACTCTTGGCCAATGACGAGATTTGTATATTGTCATCACGAAGTGCCCTAGATTCGACCTGCTAAAATACAAAAAAATGGTCTCAAATCAAAATTTCGATATGCATCGAATGTAAAATTAAATTTCATGAAAAAATAGCTATGAGATATTGGTGCAAGAATTTTAGAACTCTAGAAAATGGCATCACGGCCAATCAGCTCATAGACCCGTTTTCACTGGGATTTGAATCATATAGTATACGCGTATAACTATACGCCGCACCCTGCTGTAGTTTATTTTAAACTTTTGAACAATTTTTTAAAATCATTAACGATATAATTTTTCGAATTTTCACACCAAATACCTAATTGGATAGGTTCCCTCATGAACACCCATAGATAATCGGCATTTAATAATTTGACTCCACATAGCCGAACGGGCGGCTGGGTCATCTTTAACTGCGNAATGAAAAAATAGCTATGAGATATTGGTGCAAGAATTTTAGAACTCTAGAAAATGGCATCACGGCCAATCAGCTCATAGACCCGTTTTCACTGGGACAATCTATTTGAATCATATAGTATACGCGTATAACTATACGCCGCACCCTGCTGTAGTTTATTTTAAACTTTTGAACAATTTTTTAAAATCATTAACGATATAATTTTTCGAATTTTCACATCAAAGACCTAATCGGATAGGTTCCCTCATGAAAACCCATAGATAATCGGCATTTAATAATTTGACTCCACAGAGCCGAACGGGCGGCTGGGTCATCTTTAACTGCGGTCTTGCCCGAGTTAATAAATGTATTAATAAGTTTGCGTTAAAATCAATGTAAACGAATTTTCATAGGTCAGATTAAATCAATCAAATGCTCATTATAAAATGTACTCTGAGGGTCGGTAATCCATATAGAAACTAAATGCACACAAATACTCCTCTTTTTTTTATTGAGCGATGTTTTCGTCATTTTTAAACGAATATATACTCTTGGATTAAAATAAGCGTACTAATCGCTGATTAAGGCTGCAATACACAATCATACGAAACTGTTAATTAAATCCAAGCAACCTTCATTATCAGAATTTATTATGTTTACAAACAAAACATTATCTTGTTAGTGTTTTTTATTATGTTTTACCCTTTTATACTTAATTTCTTGGTTATTTTTAAAAGTAAAATTAGGCTTTTAGAAATAAACTTTTTTTTCGTGCTCGACTACATGATTTCTGACAATAAATCTTTATTGATGATACTGAGATTGCCGAGGTTTAAACCATCAACTACGTCTTTTCCAGATTAAACCGTTTTTATTGGCGGATAGCATATCATGCAAATTGAAAAAAAGGAAGCAAAAACGTAACATGCTGTAATACAAATAATAAATCTCAAATGTTTTTTTAATGTTCCGATTCGGAAATTTTTTTAATATCAGATGTTTCGATAAATATGTGTGGTCATGTTGGGCTATCTAAAAATTCAATTGGATGATTCGTTTCAAAAAGCCTGAATGGTATCCTTGTGGACACCTTATTAAAAATCCCAGGTCTGCACCTTGATAATCCCTCATAATAAAATCCCAGGTTCGCTCGTTCTTTCTAAAATTAAAAATGTACAGGGTGTAAGGTTTTTACCTTCTTTTTTCCAAACTGGTTACACTTGATTTCCGCCGTTTTGATTGGTTG
>SCLH01000183.1:571910-594710 GCA_004367855.1 Oikopleura vanhoeffeni
CCACGACCTAACCATGATCTGCTGAGCGATCTTATTAGTTGAGCTACGTCACCAATATAATATTTACAATTTTTATAATACCATAAAAGTACTGCACTGATCACGTACTACACCTCTCTGGTCCTCTGCGCGCCGCGCTTCTAACTTAAAAATAATCATAGTACACCCTCGCGAGGCCTCGGTGTAGTACCTATGTTAATAAATTGTGCCACGAGTTTTGTATTACCCCCCTTATTAACTTCTGAGAGGCACTTTGGTTGAGAAAAGGACATGGATTAAGGGCCCTTAACCGACAGATTGTGACTATTTGAAAAATGCGGAATCCGAACATTTGATTGGTTGTTCAGCCTTAATTTGACAAATAAAATCGGCCAATTGTGCAATCCAGGATTTTGATTGGGTGCTAGTATCCCCCTTTGTTTGTATCATTAAAATAGTCATGATCTGTCAACTGAGGGCTCTTAATCCATATAAGTGACATTTGCTGAAACTTTAGCAGATACTTGATAGGATAATCTTATTTACACTGCTCTCAATAATTTATTTAGCTTAACGAACGTCTCTGAAATTATGCTCAGCTGCAAAGACTGATGAAACTTAAAATCAACGTTCAGCTACCCTCTCACGCAGTCTTATCGTGGAAATAATGATGGCTTTGTGACATTGACTATCTGAAATTAACTTCGGCTTATGATTTACTTGGGATAACTTGACATCAAAATCAGTTTGAGTCATTTTTTCTGACTGTTCAATTTAAATAATAAATTAGAAAAAAATTTGACACGAAATTTGAATGTGAAAAAAATTGAGAAAAGGTCATGCAATAAAATTCAAACTTTTGTACTTCGAAACTTTCCGGAATCCGCATACAACAGTGTCACTAGGCTGTTATCGGGTTTTTCGACTTCCTCGGTTGGTCGATACAAAGTTAAATTTTGACCAGTTATTTTCGTGAAAAAATGGGATTTTCCGAAATTTAAAGTGTTGATAACTTCAAAATAGTTGACCAAAGACAAAATAAATTTTTGCGTCGGAATGAGAAACTTTGCGAGAATACGCTGATAACATTACTTTTTTATTTGGAGTAAGTCGATTTTTAGCCAATCAGAAGCCGCCTTTTTTTCGAAAATTTTTCAATTTCCGAACATTTTTTCTTGATCTTTGAAAAATTTTGAACAAAATGTATTTTAATGACCTAAGTTTAACATAAAATCTTAAAAAGTGATGTAAGTTAAAACTTTTAATTAAAAAAAACATATTTTTTTAACTGAAATATCAACAATCAATAAACTTGTCAAAGCATTATTTTTTCTCGATTTAAAAATTGTCGCTATTATATCTATCCCGTAAAAGTCTTGTGAATAAAACAAAAATATATCGTAAAAAAATCAATTAACAATTGTGGCTCAAGCATACCTAAAATAATTCAAAAAAGGCAAAAACGGGATCGTAGAATCTTTTCTTTCAAACACATTATAAAGAATTTCGATTCAGTTCCTAAAAAATAGTTGAAATTTTTTTCGAATGTTTGGTTCCAGTATTACGGGGTGTCGATTTATTAAAATTTTTCGCCCATGTTTCACTTCCTGGAAAATTATTTCGGAACTAGACATAAAATACGAATGTGAGATTAGCCAGTTTTCAGGAAAGTGTTTTGTGCACGCATTACAGTTGAAATACAAATTTATTGGTATCTAGGGGCAGATTTTTTTTTCGGAAGTTAAATTTTTAAATTTTCAACTTCAAGTATCCCATGAAAAAATTTAATTATTATAAAAGTGAATTTAAGCAATAAAAAATTGTTCAGAGTTGTACTTCATTACCATATATACTTGAAAATAATAAAAGAAGTGTAATAATCTGCTTTTATATGGAAAAATAAACATTTTTTTATCAAAAATCATGATCTTTCCATCAAAATTTTTGACTTATTTTATATTACTTTTGATTCATGAAATATAAATGAAAACGAACAAAACTATGACGTAGGTCAGATACTTTTGCATCGTTTCCGACAAAAATGTAACCTTTGAAGACAACTGTGACAGTGTTGCACGTGATATGGTATACCTTGCTTTTCTCACTAAATTTTCTAGAACTATAAATTGAAATTCTAGAATATAAAATGTCGGATGCATAAATATTACCTTTCAACTTCCTTTTGCAAAAAAAATTGAAATTCCAACTGCCTTAAGGTTTCTGTAAACAACATTCAAAGTATAGCCACAATTGTGGCTCTGGTGATTTGGCGGAACTTTTTTTATATGCTCACACGGGTTAAAGTAAAATTTTTCGATTATTTCTATTTTTTTATTCTCAAAGTCCGAACTTACATATTTTTTGGATTTCATTGCGAAAAATATCGTGTAAAAATCTGACTCTGGTATCAAAATATAAAGATTTATGATCGGACTGTTTAGAGCTAATACTAATAGTGGTGTACTATTGTGACTCGTTGTTTACGCAAAAATTAAATAAAATAACTGAATATTAGAGTATCCATTTTGAGTAAAAAGCTACATTATTTTTATGAAAATAAGTATTTTTGCTAACAACAATAAAGTTTTTTGTGATTTTATATTTTTACAATTTTTTAAAATAATTATTTTCATGAAAATATTACCAAAAAGGCATTTTTAGATTTTAAAAAATGTTAATCTTAAGNGGTATCAAAATATAAAGATTTATGATCGGACTGTTTAGAGCTAATACTCATAGTGGTGTACTATTGTGACTCGTTGTTTACGCAAAAATTAAATAAAATTACTGAATATTAGAGTATCCATTTTGAGTAAAAAGCTTCATTATTTTTATGAAAATAAGTATTTTTGCTAACAACAATAAAGTTTTTTGTGATTTTATATTTTAACAATTTTTTAAAATAATTATTTTCATAAAAATATTACCAAAAAAGGCATTTTTAGATTTTAAAAAATGTTAATCTTAAGCTGACTCAAAAATAAGTGTTCTTAGCTTGATATAATTTTGACCAAATATTGATAATTTCTGATAGGAATGTTTATACTCCCTACCGAGCTACAAATATTTCAAATTTAGAAGTATGAACTTTCTTCTTAACAAATGAAATTGCGCAGAAGTTTCAAATATGTTAAACATGTCCGACGGTAGTTAATTTTACAAATTAACAAAATTAGGGATAATTTTCTTTAAATTCATTTTTTAGAACCCACAATCTTTCCGTGCCAAAAATAAACATAAACGTAGGTGATCATAACATTCATGAAGTAAAGTTTGTTCACAAAACAGATCGAATTAGTTTCAAGACCCAGGTTTTTTTTATTTCAAATTTCTTTAAAGAAATTGGTTTTAACCCTGGGAGACTCCGAAAACTTCTGTCGAGGCTCCAAAGCCTCATTTGAAACACAACTTTTAGCGATTATAATGCGATAATTACACACCCGATTCATCTTTTATTAAATTGTGGTAAAAGCGGAAGGCCCAAAATTTTAAAATATTTCAAAATACCTAAAAAATATTTAAATTTATTGGTAGAAAATGTCTATCGAAACTCATCGTTTGAATACCATGGTCTACTGATTGAACTCGAGGTTCAAATTAGATCTTTCCGCTGCGGAGTCTTCAGGGAGTTAAAGTCACCAAGAACCACCACAAGAACATTTTTATGGTCATTATTTGATGTAGCAGTCAAAATCGATGGATACAGTTTGACCACCGTTACCGGAAGTAATATTTCCAGAAATTTATATTGTCAAAATATGCGCTTTAACTTCAAGTTATAGCCAATAAGCGTTTCTCGGAAACTTTTTGTGAACCATCGGTTAAATTTGTCAGATTGTTGAATTTAATTGATTTAACTTTTTTTTGTTGAAAAAAACGTAAAAGAAGAAAAATTTAAGGACTTAAAATGACCGCAAACACAATTCTCTTCAAGATTCTTCACCCATGTGAGCACAGAGGTTATATATAGGCTCGAGCATACTTAAAATCATCTAAAAACGGCGAAAAAAGCACTGTAGAATTGTCTAGTCCAAATACATCATAAGCAATTTTGCGGCGATTCCAAAAAAATAGTTTATTTTTTTAGCAAATGTTGTTCAAATATTACGGGGGGTTGATTTTTTGAGATTTCTGAACTTTTACTTCTAAAAAAAACAATGCGACCAAAGTCAATTTCAAAATTTGAAATAATCAGTTTTTAGGAAAGTGTTTGTTGCCATGGTTGACACTCAAAACAAAGAATTAATTGGTATACGCACAGATATTTTTTTCAGAAGTGATATTTCAAAAATTTCAATTTTAAAGTATTTTCACGAAAATATTTTAATTATTTAGAAAATTATAATTTAAGCAATTAAAAATTGTCCACGAGTCACTTGATTGTATATCGACCCGAAATAATATCAGAGTGTACTTATTCTGCTTTTTAGGGAAAAATAACCATTTTTTTATGAAAAATTGTGATTTTTTCATTAAATATTTAGAACGTATTTCAAAAAATTTTGTTTTGATTGATCTATATAGTCCTATATAAACTCGTAGACTTTGACATGAATTCTGTACCCAGACTCGATTTCCGGCAACTAGTACCATTCGATAAATCGAGCCATATAAGCAAAGTTTCATTCATCAACATACATTTTTCTATAAGAGACATATATTAAAAAAAATATTCAAGAACCAATTTGCTTATACCAAATAAAATAACCAAAATAAAATTTTAAAGCAATTTAAAGGCATTATAAGGATACGCAACAAAAAGTTGCGAAATTTACTATGACTCGACTTAAAAGTGCAATAATGCAGATGTAATTAAACCTTAATTTATATTTGCAATTTACCTTCATATAAAACTTCAGATGATTTTATGATCGTTTGTCTAAACATAATTATATGTTTTATACAAAATTATCTAGTAAAATCTCTCTTAATTTTTTGTGATATTATGTGTTATGAATATGGCATCCTGGTTTCTCGATCGGCGCCTACGTTGATCAAGTAGGCGTCCCTCATATTCTGATTTTTTTCAATGGTTTTTGACATAAAATATAGAAAAGAAATGCTCTATTAAACCGGAGGCCATACTTAGAATTCTTAGAATTCGTTACGATTCTTTTAAGGGTCTTCCGCAGATTTGAGTTACTTTGAAAAAAAGATGTTTAGTTCCCGATTTCAGGTTTAATGGTTGAAAAGTACTCCAAATTACGTGGTTCAAAAAAAATTGTCCAGGTCAACTTCAAAACGTTTTTAAGGACCTTGTTCTCATTTACACTAAAGTCCGAATAAAATCACATGACGAATAATACAAAAATATAAGGTTTAAAATATGTCATAAATAAATTCCTTATTTCTTGAAATAAAGATCACGTTGACGTTGTTTGGAAATATTATTATGTCAAAAACTCTTAAATTACGGTGTTTACTTGGGCCTAAAATTTTCGGCGTAATTTGATCACTTATTTGTTTACTTGTCACAAACCTTTTTTTTCCTAATTTGAAGGTCAACGTATCGCTTTTGGACTTTGATGTTAATAAGAAAAAAAGTTCTGAAAAACTTTATAAAGAACCACTTCACTTCTTTCAAAAAAATTGATTTAGCAATTTTTGGAAAAAAACAGTACTACTTTTACCAACCTTATTACTTTAAATATACGGTCACGTGATCATTTTCGGGCTATGAACTGTAATGGAAAAAATGTCTTAGAATTTTTTTTTGATTCACGATGAGAGGTTTAATTTTTGTATTTAAAAATTTTTTGCAAAATAAGTACTGTAATACAAGATAATATATACCAAAAAAACGCAACCAAACGTTCATTTTGTCTTCAAGGTTAATCGCATTAACTTTGTAAACTGATCTTGTCATTAATGTTAAGCATCGTAAAATGCGATTTAAGTTGGTGACATGGTCACTACTGCCGGAAATCGCGTCTACGGTAAAGATCAAATCGAAAAAAACGATGGACGTAGGTCAGATCGCTTTGTGCATCGATTCCCAATACAAAATTAAATATTGAATGAAACAACTGTGGCTTGTGTCACGTGATATGCTATACCTTGCTCTTATCAGTAAATTTTCTAAAACTTAAAATCTTAAATTCTAGAATATCCCAAATGTCGGATGCAAAAATTATTTAATTTTCCGTTTTTTTTTTTTTGGAATTCCTTATGCAAAAAAATTGAAATTCCAACTACTAAAGGCTTTCTGTAATCAAGCATTGAAAAAATGCCTATATATGATTACCGGAACCTCAGAGTACAAATCCTAAGTATTTGTATGATAAAACAACGCAAAGTTTAGCACCCAATTCAAAACCCTTGATTGCGGAAGTAGGCCGATTTCATTGGTTCAGGTTGAGGAAAGGATCAACCAATCAAATAGCATTGATTTCCCATTTTTCAAATATTTAGGATTTGTACTCTGAGGTCCGGTAATCCATATAGGCTCTGGTGCCTTGGCAAAACTTTTTTACTGTGCTCACAGGGGTTAAGTTGAATCGGTACCCATTTTTCACTATCAATACTGTGGCCGGGAAGAAAAACGAACGAAAATTCAGATACTACAAGCGAAGAAAAAAAAATTTTGGGAAGGAGTTTAAGAAATAAGTTTCGAAATAAATTAAATTTTTTTCTGCTTAAAATAAAGGGAGGATAGTTTACGCAGAAAATTTTTAGTCATGAAAATTATTTAAGAAGCACGTGATATTTCTTCATATTTATAAGCAGAAACAAAATATTTCTGTTCACAAAAAAATTACTGATGATGGTTTGATATAAACTGAAAGCTTTAATATATTGTAGTAAGTCTGTTAAAATGCATATATTATACCTCGAAAACAATTCAACAAATTATTACTAGGGTCAGTATCGGGCGTAAAACGTGGGGATCGTTCCCTTTTACAAGCCTGCTAAGCATTATCTAAATAGAAAAATCGCTCGGCCGAAAAGCAGCACAAAAATATGATGTGTTCAAAAGTGAAAGACTTTGTAAAAAAATTTTTCTTTCAAATAGAGTACAACACTATTGGGCAAAATTAAAAATGTCATACATTTTTTTGTTGGATATTCGGTTAAAATTTTATAAAGGTTTCATTTATTCAATAATTCTGCCATTAATTTACTCACGAGAAACTAATTCTAGAGCTAAAACCTTAATAAAAATTGAAAAATTTGTCAGTTTTTAGGATTTTTTTTGTGACTGCATTCCTCGTAAAGTGCTTAACTTTAAATGCATGTCGTGAGAAATACTACTGGACCATATCACAAGTTCGAGGACAACTATAGAGGCCGCAGCATATGTAGAGCAATTGGATATTTAACAACAACCACCTAGATATTTCCATCAAAATTAAATTTTATCCGAATTGTGCAAGCCTAGAAAAATCTCAAATAAACAGCTGACACCGCGAAAATGGCACGTTCCTGACACAACAATTTTGGCTTTTTTGGCACTTACATCGATATTAATCCCCCGGTCTTCTCGTGTCGAAATTGAGTTTTAATCGGACATAAATTTCGAATTATCAATTTTTTAGATTATATAACAGTTTTAGAGGCTAGTTATATAAGGGTGGGATGAAAGCTAAAAGTTTAATTTAAAAATATTTTTCCAGAAATTCGAAAATAATGATGTTAAAATATTTTAAAGAAACCTTTTAGGCCTGGGAAAGAGTGAGTATTTTAATAAATTATTATAATTAAACTTTTTTTAAAAAAAGGTGACTGCCTTTTTTAACCAACAAATTAACAAGCGCATTTTCGATCATCCCACAGTTTTAACTGCTAAATATGATTAAATGTGAAATAAGCCAAACTGTTCTCTTCAAATTTTAATGTCATTTAAACCTTGTTTTTTATTTATAGTGTAAAATTGAAAAAAAATAACTGATTAAATTACAGTATGTGTTTTTTTTTCGTGCGAACAGAATCTCAAGTGTCCGGGAGAATTGTCTATAATTTGGGAAGAATTCTCCTGAATTGTTTACTTTTTGTTCGCACGAAAAAAAAACACATACTGTATCTCCTCAAAAAAAAACAGTTGAAAACATTGAAAGTGCAAAATTTACACTCCAAATATGTTGCCGTAACCGTGATTAACAAGCATCTGCAATCAGGGCCACTCTTCCAGGAGGCTACTTTTTTAAGAAGGAAATTTTATAGGGAAGAAGCGGTTAAAAAACTTGAAAATATTTCGAAAAGGTTCAGAAAAGCGTCTGATTTCAAACATATTTTTCAACCCTTAAAATTGTATTACTATATTTATTTGTTTTATTTCTATATATGAATTCATCCGTATCCGATTCCTCATCAAACTGTAGTTATTCAAAACCGTAGATAAAGGTCGACTGCAAATCGTCATAATTTTAGTGAAGTGTAAACATCAGAGTCAATGAATCGAGTGGCTCAACAATGCTTAAATCAAATCGAACTCATTTCTATCGATGGTTTTGAACGACTTTAGTTGGATTAGGGATATGAATATTCAAGGGAGTACTGGTCGCATTTTAAGGCTAAAAACAGGGTTTTCAGGGTCGATTCGATGACGTGCTAAAATAAACACAAACATAGAGGTTTTAGTTTTCAAATATTCAAACAAAAATCTTGCTCAAAAAAACACACTGTGCAGCCTTGATTGGCCGACCAATCAGAAGCGACCTTCTAAAACTAATGATATTTTTTTTCTAAATCCATCAACTCCCTATGTTTGAAAGAAATATTTTAAATTTAAAGTTGATGTTGATTGCAAAGAGCGTGCGCAGAGCTTCAAGGTGCATTTCACATACAACAAATTATACAGCGCTGAAATTGGCAAAAACCGTTTTTAGCCCTTATTTTAAGGGTCTCAAGAAAAATCAATCAACTCTCTAAATTTTCACGACAGAAACTGGAAAGTCATACAAATGAGACCCTTAAGAGTACGTCCAGAGCCCCAAGGTCCACAATGTTCATTATTGTCTTTTGATAGTTCGGAAATAACGATTTAAATTCATGAAAAAATCATAATTTCGACAAAATCGTGATTCAAAAATTTATAATCGCGAATCAAATACTTTTTGGTGACCGAAAGAATAAAAAGACTGCTAATCAAGTTATTTTTATTCATATTCTCAGAAAATGTCATGTCTGCGTCAGTAAATGCGACCAGTAGTACTGGTCCAGTACTCCCTTAATTATCAAAAATATGTATTGATCAAATTTATTTTGTACATACCAACGCAAACTGGCCGTTTGAGTCCCTGCCATTTTCCATCTAAACAGGATACTTCATTATTTTTATCCTTTCCAAATTTTAAAAATTTATTTCCTCCACAAGACCAAGTGCATGACGATTTATGACTGACTTTTTCATCAGTTTCAAACTTTCCACAATCTAAGTTAGCGCCAAACGATTCGCCCTTGTTTTGTAGTGATTGACGATTACAGGAGTCAAAAGCTGCAGTCAGGATGGGGAGATTGTTGTCTTCCACGTAATCCGCAAAGTCATCGACGTCGATACCAAGGAGGGCCAAGAGATCTGCTGGTGGACTACTGCCGAAACCCTAAACAAAAACGTTATATTTTTTAGACAAAAAAATAGACGTTCATTCACAAACTGAAGTGCCTGACAGTAGTTAATAGGGTGTTAACAACGTTTAAATTTGAAAAAATAATTGGTTGGAATTCAATTTGACAAATCGGAAATTTTTGATAACAAGTTTAAAAAAATAGAAAATGTTTTATTTTTGTTATAAATACAGTATGTTACATGGGTCAGTGTTAAGTCGGCCAATAAAAAACAATTAATGGTGATATCACGGCCCTGTGAAAGCTGGTTCGCTCACCAGAAGGTGTCAAAGAGGGAAATCGGAGCTCCGCGCAGTTACCATTTCCACCTTCATTTATGAAAAAACAATTAAACTCATGCTACAAACGGACTGGAGGAAAATTATCGAAAAAGTTATTCGATTACTTCTATAAAATTTCTTGTTAATACAGTTAATAACCTCATAATAATGTCAAGGTGAATATCACTACTTTATCACAAATTAATCTCACCACAATTTTTTCCGTAGTCGACTTTCTACTGACGGTAAAAGTAACCATGGTTCATTTATGTACACGAGAAGCATAATAAAGCAAAATAAGCTTCACCCTCTGTCGCCCCACGTGTATATTATTTACTTATAGTTGCTTATACCGCCATAATAAAGTCGACTACGGAAAGTATTTTGGTAATATTTTTGAAGCGATGCGATGACTTTGTAATTGAAATCGACAATATTTCGAGGTTATTGACTGTATTAACAAAAAAGTTGAAAAACTAATCAGATACCGTTTTAGGTATTTTTGCTCCGGTCCGTTTGTAACATAAGTTTAGCTGATTCGATTAGTAATGAAGATGAAAACAGTACCTCCGGCGGGAGACCACCATCAATCGTTTTTCTTGGTCGATTAAGTATACCCTCTTATTTTCAGAGACATTTTTCCTCAGACACTGCTCCCTTAACTTGAAAATAATAAATTTTTGAAAAATTTTAAGGGAAAATACTAATAAATTTAATTGATTGGGTGCGATTCTGATCACAAACGGTTCTTCAAATAAGGAGAGCGTTAACTCCTCCGTATGGTCAAATTTGCCTTTTTGAAACGATGTTAATAATTGTTTGACAGAGAATGTCTCTGAGACATTTTAAAATTTTTAGTTATTTCTTCTTAGTTGGAAAAAATAATTTTTTTGTTGATAATTCGAATATCTGTAACTTCGTTAATTTTTTTTATACTTCTGCCATTTTTGAGCATTTTTAAAACAATAGAATTCTTAAAATTTAACTAGGCACTTAGATAATGGAAGGAGAAACACAAAAAAATAGAACGAATTAAATGTCAGACCTAAAACATCGATTTTCTCATACTCTGAACGTTGTATGATGCAAATTGCATGTTCGATGTTCTTTTTGAAATTCTCTTTACAGAAAAATTTTCTGTATGTTATACCTGAAGTAAGCCTGAGGTAAGCCTGTATTTCCTAAAGGATATTTGGTGGGTAAAGAGATATTTAATCACTCAAGCACCAAAAACTTCGAAAATTATTCAGAATTTTTTTTGAGCGTTCAAGAACCATCAATTTCCTTATCCGCATCACCGCCGGGTGATTCATCGGGACCTTAGACCAAATGCTTGTAATTCCCAAGTCCTTGAATTTTTTAGCATATACCTTCAAAATAAATTTATCTAACGTTTTAAGTTTCTTATCACCGTATTCAAATCCATAAAGCTGAAATTATTCAGAATTTGTCAATATTTGACAGCTTTAAAAATTGGGTGACAGCTTTTACTTTTGGTTTAACCGCGGTTGTCGAAAAACCGTTATTCTAAAATTTGACCAAAATTATAATGAAATTTATATAAATAAGATTTAGTGAACTCGAAATGACCTTGAAAATTTGAATTTCATTATCTACGTTATAAAAAAATGTTTTTATTATGTGACGATAAAATTTCATACATCGGAATCCAAAAAAGCAATCTTGAAAATCATCACATTGTGCTTAAGAACATTGCAGAACCGATTTTAATCATCTCTGTTTTCACCGGTAATTTACAGAAAATTATCGCTTTGTCGAAAAAATCTATCAAAAATTAACGATAAAAAAAATAAGAAAAAACGGCTCTGCAGTGACATGAATCGCGTTTGTTTCAAGTGTTGTCGAGACTAGGCTGTTATCGGTTGTACAGCATTGGAAATCTATGATAGTTATAAAAAAATGAAAAAGTACATTTTTGTTCAGAATTTTTCAAAGATCAAGAAAAATGTTCGAAAATTTTCAAATTTTCGAAAAAATGACGGCTTCTGATTGGCTTAAAATTGAGGTGATTCAAAACCATGATATTATACAAACGCTCTAAACTGGCATGAAGACACCGCAAGTCTCGACTAATCACTTTCTGTTTAAAAGCTGATGATAACTTATCAACTTTGAAATTTAAGTTTTCATGTAGAACAAATAAAATAAAATATGTTAAGGGTTTGTACTCTCACCCGTCTACTTAATTCTGAACAACCTTGTACTCAGTCAAGTGTCAATCGGCACTTAATAATTTTAAAATCATATTTAACTCTCTATACATGAAGTTATAATTAGACTTATTTGAAAACTTCAACAATGTTCTGTAAGATTACTACTGAGATCTCATTTAATTTGAAAATGTTTATTTTTCAAATTAAGTGAAAATG
This sequence comes from Oikopleura vanhoeffeni, assembly GCA_004367855.1. NCBI lineage: Eukaryota > Metazoa > Chordata > Appendicularia > Copelata > Oikopleuridae > Oikopleura > Oikopleura vanhoeffeni. The sequence continues at coordinate 584,104 of SCLH01000183.1, forward strand.
TATTTACAGAAAATTAAATGAATTGAAATTTGACAAACTTGAAATTGAAGATATCCTTTTTCAAACCAAAGTGAATCCTCAAAATGCATGTGATCTCTACATGGAGAGTTCGGCTCCCACTAGGCGTTTTTTAGTGATTGTCTAAGAAATAATTATTGGAGGGGGCTTCTTTTGTTGTCTCTTGGCCTGCGTGATGAAACGCGACGTCCTTCCCTATCATATTCTTTCGACAATCATTAAAAACACCCAGTAGAATTCGAACTCTCGATGTAGAGATCACATGCGTTTTGAAGATACACTTTGGTTTTAAAAAGGATATAATATCTTTAATTTCAAGTTTTATTCAGTATGTAAGAGTGATCACAGTGCGTTTTTAGGCCCACATACACTTCTGGTTTTAAAGAGGACTGGACTAGACTTTAATTCAGTTTTATTCCAGCATAATGCTGGTTGAGTTAGTTACATAAAATAAAGTCCAGTGGGTCGCTGGATGCGGTGTACTACGAGCGACACAAAACAACGCATTGAATGTAAGATAAATATTTATACGACAATGTCTTCGAGACAAATGTTGAGTTGAAAGCATGTTTTTTTAATTTATTGAAAAACTGAGATAGAATTGGTTGATATTAACATTTTTTGAAAAACAACAATTGTTTGTAAAAAACCTTTTACATATCCGCCGGACCCTCTTATTATAATATGATATGGATTACAGACCATCAGAGGACAGATCCTAAATATTTGAAAAATGCGGAATCTGAGCATTTGATTGGTTGATCCCTTCCAAATCTAACCAATGAAATTGGCCTATTCTAGGATTTTGATTGAGTGCTAGTATGTCGCGTTGTTTATATCATTCAAATATTCACGATCTGTCTTCTGAGGATCTATAAGTTATAGACTATAACCCATTTTATCAATATTATCAATATCCGATTAAAAATATTTGAAATTTTGAAAAAATTTCAAGTTCAAACAAATCATTTTATTTTTTTCACTTTTACTATTTTGCCTCAACCAAATTGCTATAACGTAACTCTACACGTAACTGTACTTAGCTGTACGTAACTGCTAAACGAGAAAAAATAAATATACAATTCTAAAATATAGAAAATATATAATATCGAAAATATATAAATCTCTATATATGTACAATTCTAAAATGATATTTACTGTTTTCATACAATACAAGATTGGAAAACCCGGTATAGCGTTCAAAATATGAGTTATTCTGCATAGTTATAATCATGTGTCTCAAGTCAAATGAATAGTCGTGTGACGCCCACACAGAAACTGGAACACATGACCCGTATTGTGAGTGGAAAAAACGCTGGAAAAATCTAAAGATGGTAATTTGAGTTTGAAGTTTATTACGAAATAAATAAATTCGGGTAATACTGTAAGAGTATTATTTCACACAAAATAATTTGTTCGGGCATGCGCAGCATGACCAATTTTTTTTACATAAATAGAACGTTTTGGCCTTATGCACAACACATGATAACGGGGAGATAAATTTGTGAGAGCGGTTTTAATCGCAGGTGAGTTTGAAGGAAGTATATGAAAGGCGAAATATTTAGAAATTGAGTCGCGTGGGTCAGTCGCAGTCTCCTCCACCCTTTTATTCATACAATCCTCCGATAAAACTAATTAGCTCTCCAAAATTTTTTATTTATCTATACTAAAACTGTACTAAAAGAAAAAATGACGCTTATTACAATCAAACGGGCCACAAACGTTCTATTTAAATGAAAATCGACCAAATTGACGACCTTCAGCAATACAAATTGCTTTTCAATGACTGGGACAGCACAAGTCGTGGTCATTGATCATTTTTTCGGTCGATTTAGTTATGTATATCCTTTATTGAACGGAACTCCATCTCAAAAACGTTTTCAACGTCAGCACTTGGGATCGAATCCGAGTGAGGTCTTCTCTCTTTTGATAGTGTAAAGAATATTAATTAAAAAAATTTTAATCGATTCGGAAGCAAACCGATGACAACATTTCGAATGCAAGAAAAATTAAGTTTCTACCATGTATGGATCTCGAGATAAAGCTTCCGTGGGTGACTCCGAATAAAAAGTGCAGGCTTTATCTCGGATCCATACATCGGTAGAAATTATTTTTTCTTGCATTACGAAATGCTTGTCATCGGGTTGCTTTCGAATCAATGTAATATTCGTTTATTGATATATTTTTTACACTATCAAAAGAGATGCCTCACTGACTTCGATTCCAGTGCTGAGCTTGAAAGTTTTGAGATGGAGTTCCGTTCAATAAAGGATAATGTTAAATTTAAATGTTTTGAGGGCACTACTTCCTTATGAACAATAATATGCCAAATTGGAGACGAAGAGTGTTAAGCTCTTATCCGTAAATTGGGTCTGTAATGTCAACAAAGTAGAATTACGTCAAATGTCAGAAATGAGATAATTTTTACAAAATTTTACATCTTGGATAATAATTATGCTATTACTGATAATTTAACAGTTTTCAAAATCCGATTTAGTTTGGGATTTGAATGTAAAACGTTTTTACTAGTTAAATAATACAGTATGTAAAATTAGGTTTAGAAAATTCATCATTTCTGAAAAAATTCGATTATTCGGAGAACTCTCAAGATACGACCATGATTAATCAGAACTGAATACACATCTGACAGTCTGAAATGGTAAGGCGATTGTGGGTGTAAATTGTTCCACGCAATTTTAAATAAAGTTTATTTCTGGTGTACTACACCAAGTGTAGCAAGTTTCGTTATGAAATGAGGATTAAAATTTGTAATTTTCAATCATTGAAATCATACGTTAAGGAGGTTGTCCATGCTGATTTTGCTTGCACGCATGCAGTTTCTTTGTTTCAAAAAGACGTCATAGTCTATTTATAGAATCTATATTCGAAATTCGGATGTTAAATACAAAAAATTGTCCTCATGATAATATTTTCAGTAGTTGACTAATAACGAATTAAAACGACCATAGACCTAGAAAAAAAATATGTTATAAAATATTATTAATAAATAAGTATCTTTGCAACGAAATGTTAGTGTGCGCGGCACCTTTGATAAACAATAAACAACTCAAATTGACAACAATTCCATCACAACATATGTTAGGTCTTTATGCGGTGAATCTTTTCTAAAAAAACAAAAAAAATTGAAATCAAATTAGCCAGTTATATTGCAAATTACGAAAACAGTTTTTTCATTTTTACGAATGACCTGAACGTAAACGGAAAATTTCGCGTTTGATTAACGACTACTTAGTTTCAAACTTATTGGGAAAGTTTAAATTAATTCCAATATCATCTACATGCGAGGTTTTAGCTGCTGGGCAAAAATTAACAGTCTCAAAAATCGTTTTCGTTTTATGATTCCCGAGTTTGTTACGAATTAAAAAATAATTTTATTTATCTAATTTATACAACAAATGTTCTCGGAACAATAGTTTTCTTCTCGTTTTACGTTTAAACATTTCAAACAAAAGTTATAGACCGTTGAAAAGCAGTGAGAAATACCCAGCAATTACAACAATGAGCATGGAAAACCCCCTTAAGCAGCATGTATACAATTAGGAGCATTTTCAATGCCCGAAAAGCCTCATAAAACCAGCAACCAGTACCTCTTTAAGGGGGTAGCGGTCGTGAAAATGTACCTTTGCACTCCACTTTATAAGGATACAAAACTGCTTGGGAACTTTTGAGAATAACCATTTGGTAGATGTTTCCTTTATCTACAAAATTAATTGATCAGAATAATTTTTGGCCGACCTTGGTCACCACCATGCAGCAAGTTCTAGAACAATCAAAATTTCAAACTTGGCTTGAACCACGAAAACACTTATGGTCGTAATATGATGGTAAAGATTTTTGAATTTCAGACTAGTATTTTCTAGAACTGCGAAAAACCGCCAAATTTCAAGGTTTTCGCTCTTCAAACTACTACACCTCCTAGGTTACATTTCAGAATGCAGTATGAATTTGGGAAAAGAAGGAATTTTTATAGTTCTAGATTTTTAATTTTTTGTTCAATTCTAGAAAATCGCATTTTAGTAAACCGGAAGTGAAAACTAATCACTATGGTATTTAGCTAAACTAATCTGGGTTAAGTATTTGATATGATTCATCTACGAAAAGGGATGACTTGAATTCGATGAATTGATTCATCTTTGGTTAATTTACTTGATCATTCGTTTTTTGAGTAGGATATGAGCAGGTCAAAATACTAAAGGTTGTTTTGACAAAAACGGCTGATATGAGATCGCAAGCAAAAATGTGACATGCTGTAAATTTGGCCGATAATAAAGTATTTATGGCAGTCAACCGATTTTGGCGATCCAGACTCAAATTTCAAAAGATGTACAATTTCGTAAACATTACTTTCGAAAACTGTTGATTTGACCGGTATTGCTCGATTTTCACCGTTTTTGCCAGTTTAACTACACTATGATGCCACATCAAAATTTCCTGAATTTTTTTCTCGTTAACGGCTCAGACATTGCTCCTACGTATAAGATAATTTGAATTAAATTGTTCACAGTTTCTTTTTAATTTAGTTATCAAATTCCTGTAGATGATCGTCACTATCTGGCGAATATCTCCACTCGGAATTTGCGGTTGATTTTAGCTTGTTTAAACCACGGTCCTTACTATAATTATTGTCCGTACTCAAAAGTCAGAATGGATAATGTTAAAACCACAAGTGCTATTCTGATGGGGAATACTTGAACTAATACTTTTTTTTCCAAATAAAATCATTTTAAATTGGGTTCAGTATTCATTTAATAAGGAATATTATATTCTGTTTATTTTCGTTAAATAAATTTTATTTTTTCGCATTAGTTAATTATTATTATTCGTTTATTCGCAATCTAAGGGTACAGATTGGGTACAATTATTCACCATTTTAACAGGGTTTTTATAATAAGGTCGTTTTTTAAAATTGACCCACTTAAAGGAGTATCTGTTCTGAAAGAACCAGACTTGATAGCGACAAACAATTTTTTGTATCCGAATCTTAACCAAATTTTAAATGATGAAAAAAAATGTACTTTTGATTACCGGTTCACCGGTAATTCGCAAAAAAACGTGTTTTTAGGTTATTTCGAGCAATTTCCATGACTGAATTCCGGTTACGTGATAAACCTAGGAAGCCAAAAAAATTCCTACTGAACTATATTTTTTCCAAGGCTTCACAAGCTAAAAACCATTTGTCGCTTTCTTGTCTAAATCTCCCAGAAATCACAGTGAGTCATTTTAAAAAACGACTTCAATATTATTTATATCTTATGGTCATTATTTGTCAGTATCTTTTTCGGAACCAAAGTGACTTTCTTTAGTAAATAAGTAGTCCCAACAGTGAACACTTCGTCATTTTTAATTTTTTGAAAAACTTACAAAATTATAAAGTTTTTTATTGAAAGTTCTTGAAAAAAATTGGAAAATGGTCCGAAAATCATGCCACTCACTATTGATAAATTACACAGTTGACCCTCAAAATGTTAAAAATGGAATATTTCAATTTTTCGAAAATTAAGAAAAATTTTAATCAAAAAAATGGTGATATATTTTTTTTTCATTTTCGTTTCTGCTAACGGTTTCGTTTATTTAAACATAATCATGTATTTCTTTAGTATGAAATTCCGAGTTTTTCACAAAATTTATTCTTTTACAAGTATTATTCTTATACGTGTAAGAGAATTATTCTAACACATGTAAGAGAATAAATTGTTGTCATAAATTATTTCGAAATCGAATTTGTGATGATATTCGTCTAAATTAAATTTTGTGAAAAACAGCATCAGTCTCATATTTTTAGAATTTTTCTTAATAATTTATATTGATTATTTGGTCTTTTTATATTTTGGCATTATGCTGCCAACCTTGAATGTCTCCTAAAGGTTATCATTTGAAGGGTAAAAAAATATTACGATATCGTTAGGTGCCGGCACACTTGGCACCCGGATCAAATTATGAAACTAATTATGACTTCCAACGCATAATGTTCAAATAAGGAAGTCTGTTATGATTAACTTGCAGACGGATCAAGGATAGTAATAAGGACCCAAGACTTGGGTCCCAAGTATCCGAAAAGTGACGTACATGATCAGCTTAAATTTAAATGCGATATTATTTCAAAATTGCATGAATTGTAAATAAACACATTTATATAAAATTGAGCAATCCAAATCCGAATACATTAAAATTATGAAAAAAATTTAGGTATGCGATATTGAATTCACAATTTTTAGCTAAAATACTTCCAGTGCCAATATCGCCGAATGTGCCAATATCGCCGAATTTGCCGAAATCGCCTAATTTTTATAATATATCTATAACAAATTACTTTGTGGGCGTCATGAATGACGTCATTACATGATTGAATTTACCAAATTTTCGATTTTCAACTTGTATTTTATTGCGTTCGGTGGAATATCAAATTCAACGCGGTTTGGTGATTCACTTCATTCCAACGTAATTTGAAACTTCGAATATAATAAAAAAAAATGTTTGACATATGACGTCATTTCGAACGCCTAGTAGGCGTCGCCTACCCGTTTTTTAATTTTTTGAACAAAAAATTATTTCTGTCCCCATATCACCGAATGTGCCAATATCGCCGAAAGTTGTTGCCTCCCCCTGTAAATACAGTAGTTTTCTTTGGTGGCTTGGACTTCTCAATTTAAGAAAAAAGTCACAAATACAATCATTCAAGCTTTCATAAATTTGATAAGATTATGTTTGATTCGAGGACCGCGAATTTAAAACGGTAAAATACTCTACATTTAATGAATGTCTTACATAGAGTTTGCCGAAGAGAATTCAAAATTATCAATTGAAACTTTCTGTCAGTAACCGTTAAACAGTTGCATCTTACTTTTGTCGGAGTTTTGAAGTTATTTGACATATTAACATAGTTGCTCTGTTATACGTAGAACTTATTTTAGAATTTTTAAAGTGGGTGATCGGAATCTCTGAGACAATTTTATGAACTTTATGTAGTGGATCATCACAGGTTGTGCTGTAGACGATTTTATATTTGTATTTTCTTATTTTTTTCATCTAGTTAAAAAGAACCCGCGGCCTACAAGCTCGTATTTTCACTTCAAATCGATTGAATTTTGTTTCAAATTTAAATATTTTTCGTGAGAACGCTCATGGAAAATCAAAAAAATATTGTGTACTCCAAATGTCAAAAAAATGAGATTCCAGTTAAAAATTTAGGTGTTAAGTAGTTTGATTGAAATTTCGGTGACGTCTTGACTTTTCTCTTTAGAGTTCAATGCTGGCAACTTGGCATTTGACGCGCAAAAATAATGGACTAATGAGCGTACTTATCCAAATCGACCTTTGGCGTATTAACTCAATTTATACGTAAGCCAAATTTCTGGGAGCTTATGATGAAAAAATGATGATGTGATTGTTTTGAAGTTTATTATTTTAAGAACCTCCGCCCGAGTTAACGGATTAACCTTCAGACCAAACATGGGCCATTCTCAAGATACACAAAAAACACTTGAGCAACACCTTTTAATGACATATATTGAGACTGTTAAGATGTTTAAACATCGGTTTGTACCGGATGTATAACTATCGGTCTACTCAGACTATTACAAGAAAATACCTGATTTCTGGAAAAATTTATTGATTTAAATGCCAACCAAAAAGCTTAATGCAGAAAAATTTCACTTATCAGATTTTAGGTCAGCAGATTTTGAATGAATGTCTGATAGAAAAAAACTAATGGTTAAAAAATGCCTACATAATAAATATCCGATTACCAGTAAACTGAAAACAGCAAAATTAAAACAATCTTTTGGGGTTTTCGGGTTGACTTTCAACCGTTGACAGTTCAGAGTTTATCAATAGCCCTATGATTTTCTAGTGAACATGTAGGTAGATGTGGCTTTAAAAGAAATACATAATCATCAAGCAAATCATTAAAGATCTAGAGTTAGAAAATTCGATCTTGAAAAAATGACGTCATTTCATGACGCACTGATAGACATTTGTCAACAAAAACTTCAAACGCCCACTTATTTCGATATTGAGCACTTTCGGCGTATTGGCACTGGAGGATTTAAAGCTAAAAAAATCGTGAAATTGCGTTGTGTTACGGCGATATATGGCAAATTCGGCGATATTGGGCCAGCGATATAAGGCAACCTCCCTTGCATTTAAAAAAATACAGCCTATCATTTTTTGCTAATAACTTACTTTTTGCAGGAGCTACACATTTTAAACTTTACAAACGCCATAGGTGCTTCCTATATTACATGCTTATTGACCAATCAGTGGTGTCAATCATATTTTTGCAAAAAGCTAAGAATATAAGCAAAAATGTGACATACTGTACATAAATATAAAAAACTTACAAACATGTTTTTACAGTATTTTAGATTTTTTTACTCAATTTAAAAAATTTGACATTTAGGACAAGTTTTAACAGATCGCATAAATTGAATGTTTGCTATTTGGGAAGTTGGCTGATTAATCACTTGAGACCGAGAAATGTTTGATTATTATCATTTCATAATTAGCTGTCCAAGATTTCTGTGAGTTGAATTTATGAATTTTTTGTTCAATCGCTGCATGCAACTGCATCATCGGTTTCTCACCGCAATTAAAAAATCAAGAGTCAGATTAAGTTTTCGAGGTTCACGAAATATATTGGGAGAACGGAGAGCAATCTGCTGTCCCTGGTAGGTGAAATCTCTATTATTTTTTTTTTCAAAAAGTTTTCCTTGAGGTGATAAAAATATACTGGATAATATCTTATGTGAAGTCTGTAATGCAAGATTCTCTTATGTGAAGTCTATTATGCAAAGTTTTTGAGATGTTTTTTTCGAGAATGACAATATGAGTTTTCAAGAGAACTTATAGTCCTGGACAATCAATCAGACTTTTACTCAGAAAGTCTTGAAATTTGCAGATAACCTGTTAAATTGATTGCAGTTTTTGAGCAAATATTTTTGTTGGGCTCGAGTACAAAACTCGTAGCACATTTCAATAACAGGGTACTACACTTGGGGTGTACTGGCGGGTAATACAAAACGTAAAGCACATTTTTGCTATGGTACAGGTGTAGTACCGCCGTGTAAGTAAAGCTAAAAGCAGTGAGCGAAAAGTCTAGTACTTGAAACGTGTAGTACTATTAAACAGCTGTTTACAAATTGTTCATACTACATCGGAACAAAAAATAATCTACATTCTGCTTACAATCTTAGGAGATTATCCACAGTTTAAAATAAANGTCAAAATGTAGCTTTTTTCCGGCACGAAAATATGGCTTTTGAAAAACTTATGAGCTACGAAACCGATCTAGTATTAAAATTTTTGTTAACAGCTGTTCAATAGTTTCATGATTTAAGTTACTCGGGCATCACGATGGATATAGTCCCTTACAATACCTAGGTCCGCTCCCTGATTATCATGGCACCGATGTTATATTTACAATTTTCATAATAATATATTAGTACTGCACCTCTCTGGTCCTCTGCGCGGCGCTTCTCACTAACAAATAATCATAGTACACCCTCGCGAGGCCTTGGTGTAGTACCTATGTTAATAAATTGTGCTACGAGTTTTGTATTACCCCCTTTTTGTTGTGCCGGTCACTACATTGATAACGATTACGGGACAACTATAAAATATATCGAGAGAAAAGTTTTTTGAACTCATTGGCTAACAAAAATAGCTCAATGCTCAAGGTTTTTCTTTTATTTATAAATTATCAGTTTACTGGTGACCTGGTATTTATTATATAGGAATTTTTAGTATAAAATTTAAGGAAAAAAAATATACTCGCTTTTTCTTCAATAAATTCATCAAAAATATAGTTAAAGCAGTAAACTTATGAATAGTCGTACAGATATATAATATCTCTTTATCACACTTTGCTTAGAATGCGTAGGCACGTCGATTTTACTATTGATTCTCCTATTTGGCTACGCATTCTAAGCAAAGTGTGATTGTAAGCAAAGTGTGATAAAGGGATATACCGTATACCATATTAATATAAACAAAAATATAAAAATTCAAGTTACCGACTGATTTCAAGAAAAAAAGTATAGGCGTACCGAGATTCGAACCCGCCAAAAATTAAATTCCGGTTGATATCCGGTCGGCCGGACGTCAAATCAAATTGAGAAAAAATTTTCATTGAGCTTTTAAGTTGCTAGTTCAATGCAAGTTCTACTGTATCTTCTATGGGATCGTCGTGATCGGTGAAAGTAGTGACCGGCATTAAAAACAAACTTTCTAGTGTTTTAGAAACCGATTTTGTTCAAAATATTCTCTAAATTCATATTTTCAGTGAAACCTGTTTGATCAAAAGTGTACTAAAAGTTATTAGAATCCTGGTTGATATCATAACACTTTTTGAATACATGATGTCAATTTCAATTTATTTGCAATTATTAATCGGTCAAGGTGATGTCCAACGCGTTTGATTAATGTTTGAACAAATAACAAAACCTAGCCAATAATCTTCGCCCAAGATCGTCATTATTGATCCACTTTTAACGAGAATAATAACAGCCCATTTTTATTTATTGGCTGAGAAAAATTTAGAATCTTGGTGCACGAATCGGAATCTACGAGTT
>SCLH01000183.1:595481-616915 GCA_004367855.1 Oikopleura vanhoeffeni
GAAAGAAAAGATTCTACGATCCAGTTTTTTGCCTTTTTTGGATGATTTAAGGTATGCTTGAGCCACAATTATGGCTCTGTGCTCACAAGCGTTAAGGGGGTAACGGTTACCGTATACTGTATGCGACTCTGATTTGACATTTTCCAGCTTTTCGGTCAAAATTCCTCAAAGAAAGGCAATATATGCTTCAAAATATGCTTTAAAATTTTAAATCTGACATTTTTTCCCTTGCCATTTATCAACACTTTCAAAAACAACTATCGAAAACCTGAAGTTGTAGAATTTTAATTTTTTATCGAAATTTTTACCAAATTTTTTTAATACCGCAATATACCCCCTATTTTTCGGTCGATTTAGTTATGTATATCTCCTATTCACACTTTTGTGAATATCCCGGCCCTGATTAGGACACGTAGTGTGTTTTTAAGTAGTAGGGCCGGGATATTCACAAAAGTGTGAATAGGGGATATCAGAACCAAGCTTCCAAAAAAGCCATTCCTTTGATGATTTTCCATCCCTATCTCCGAATTTTCCCATTTTTTTGCTATGTCAAGGGATGAAAAAGGAGGTAAAAGCCTTCTCATTTGCTTAGTTTGTAAACAAAAATTGATCACTTAAAACAGCAACACGTAAATAGGCCTATAGTTTTGGTTATTATTAACGTTTTATTGGCATTTGAGGGGATAAAGGTCGCTAGAATTGTTTTTTCTCGATAAAAATTAGCCATACCGGGCTTTCAGTGATAACAAAATGTCAATTTTTTTTGTATGTATATAGAAAATTCTGCTTATGCGTCGAAATTTATCACTACGTCAAAAAAATAGAAAGTGACCAATGAAATCACTGGATTCTCGAGAAGTGACCAATGAAATCGCTGGATTTCTCTATTTGTGACGTAGTGATAAAATTCGACGCATAAGCAGGATTTTTGATATACTTCTTCACACATAAGCGACACTAAAGGACCTAAGCCAAATGGTAAAACTATGTTCTTCTAGGTTTTATGTTGAAATTAGCTGAAATTTTGACATAACTTGCAAAAATAGTAGGCCAAACTTTATCTCGGGCGGATTATCATATTTCGGTATGTTTTCTCCAGAATACAAAAAACATCGATTTTAGGCAATTATTCGTCAATAAACTATCTCCTCCTAGGAAAAATTTTAAATTTTTTTCAGAAATTTTTGAAAGGTAGCTCACACAAATACAAAACTTAAACTTGAGCGCTTTTTTCGATTTTGACCGATTTTGACCTCCAAATAAGATATTTTTTCGAAAGTATGCTCAAAAGTAAGTATTGAAAACACTCCTCAAAAGTCTGCATAGGTCAAGCCAATATCTTGAAGTTTTAGTTGTCCAGCTTCAACAAAAGTTATTTTTTAAGTGTATTTTGAAAAGAAGCAAAAATTTAGATTTTTTGACGATTTGATTGGTTGTGGACTTTTAAACGAACCTCAGTCAATTTGAATCATTTTTCACGCCCCTGTGATCTTATTCAACCAGCGCCTTTATTTGTAGACCATTCAAGAGGTTAATGTTCTACAAATAAAGGCGGACTGAAATTCAAGATGTTCGATGTCTATGGGGATATCCAATATTTTATGTCAAGCAGTTGACAAGAATGTGTTTTAAATTCTGATATAATTATACTGGCAAGTTTCCAGGAATAGTGATGTATTATCATTAATAAACATGAATTAGATTATGATTATTTTGGACTATCACTTATTCGTTTTGGACCACAAAAAGTGGTTATTGTAAATTGATGGCGATGACGCTGTATTAAACCGTAGCTCATGAACCGCAAATTATCGTTAAACGTTTCTCGGTCTCTTTAAGGGGTGAGATGACACTTTTTGGCATTTGGGGAATGATGAAAAATTGACTTGACAGTCGTAATGACTCAAAAATAATTACGGAGACCAAAAATTTGGTCAACCAGCGGTTCATTTGAACCGCAATTTGGTCTAGTCAATTTCCTATTAATAAATACTTCATTCAACAGTAGGTTAAAGGTTTGGTGACAACAATAAATTTATTACTGGTCCTTAGCTCTCCATAGTCTGATTCTGATCGGACGAAATTTTTATGGCTCCCAGCTGCTTGAAAATTGAAAAAAATGGAGAATTTCTCAAAGATGATCGGTTAAAAATTATTAAAAAAATGTTTTCTTCAGCTCTTAACGGTGGTTAAAGGCTAGACTTATAAACATTCATTTTTCAAACAAATTGGGCACAAAATTTTAGCTAATGCATTAATGTATCATGTTGTGAAAATTTGAGCTTCACTTCTAAACACTTTTGCGTACTTTCGATTGTTTACGCAAAAATTTACCCATTTTAATGAAAAAAACGACCTACAACATATTCTTGCCTTATTTTCGTTCGAAGGGTTTTGTTCTCCGATCAATTATGTTAAGCTGCGAAAAAATTTCAAGATTCGTCCGATTTTAAAATTATGAAAAGTTGTATATTTTCCTGAAATTTTCAGAATATCATAATTTTATAAATGGTCGAGTCCTAATTTTTTCACTTATTTAAAATTATTAATCAGGAACCAAAACCTTTAAGAATAGTCAGAATAAAAAAATCCGGGTTTATTTTCTTCCTACGATGGGATTTTCTAACTATTTCAATGGGTTGAGTTGAAACGTTAGACATTTTCCAAGTTTAATATTATAAGTTTATCTCTATGCTCAATTAAGTAACACTTGGTTATTCATTTTCCAGGAGCTTAGAACCTCAAGATCAAATAAACTGTAATTTGCCGCAAATATTCTGCTGGTTAACCATTTATACGACCTAAACCTTCATGACGATCATTGAAACCATGAATCAAAAATGTTATATAACCTTGAAAAAAGAAAGGATATTTTTTCATGAACAAAGTTTTTATATGAACTTTACAATAAAAACTTAATTTTTCTAGGGCAGAACATATCAATTTTGGAAGTTATTATTGTTATGTGTCTAAAACGGCATGAGCATTATTGCAGAATTGAGGTTCATCGAGCGTCAGAAATAACCCACTTTTCGGTACTTTTCGTTCCTTTCTAATGAACTTGAAAACGCAAGGAATTATAAATTGAATATAAACAAAAATTAATTATATCCTTTTCGGAACGGAACTCCATCTCAAAAACGCTTACTATCTCATTATAGCGCGTGTTCGAAATCCCACTAATGTTGTCTTAGTGTATATTGAATATGACTTATTTGATATGATTATAGGCAAAGGTCTTGATAATGGAACCGCTTAATTTTTAATCGGTGTGTAATCACTCAAGCAATCACTAAGACAATCACTTAGACAAACATCAGTGGGATTCGAACACGCGCTGTAGAGATAGTAAGCGTTTTGAGATGGAGTTCCGTTCCGAAAAGGATATACTGAAAGAGAAAAACCATTAATTACATACTGAAAAAGAAAAACCATTAATATATTTTAGATGATGCGGCATCATAAGGATGCGCAGCGGGTAAATTTGTAATTTTTAAACGGTCGATATCAACGAAAAAAGACTAAAAAAATTTTGGACAGAATTTTTCTTTGAAAATGACTGAAAAATTTTTTCACAAATTTTCAAAAATATTTTTATTTTCAATTTTTTTATGAAAAATAAAAAATGGAGTTTTATATGCTAAAAACGGAAGTTAGTGCTCAGAATGAAGGTTTTAAAAACTCATTTTCTGACCACTGGATTGCCGAAAATATTTTTTTCTGCACGTGATCGTTTTTTTTAAGTCAATAACTCCCCCGTAAGACTGATAAATTTTTCTCAACTACTCTGATTTTCTCTGTAGTTAAACCGTTGCGCACCCTAGGCATCATTGATAGTCATCTCAAATTATTTTTTCTGTTGAGTGATTCACTTTGAAAAATAAATACGCCATAATCACCAGTGGTGATTCACCACGTCAAAACAGTAGAATTTCAACCTACGCACATGACTCATGCGTGGTTGAAGTTAAAACTGAATTGATATGGTCGCTGTTTTTAACATGATGCATTCATGTTTTGGAGCCTATAACTTTTTTCCAACCAAAGTGAACCGTGAAAATGAGGGTGATCGCTATAGCGCGTGTTAAAATCCCACTAATTCAGTCTTAGTGATTGTCTTTGGTAAAGTCTTGATGATTGTGTTGGTTTGGTGATTGTCTTAGGTTCAGTGACATCAACTTTGCCTATTATCATACCAAAGACAATCACTTACACTTGTAGAGAACTTGTGGGATTCGAACACACTCTATAAAGATTGCCCTCATCTTCATGATTGACTTTGGTAGGAAGAAGGATATGACACAAGAAGACAAAACGTAGTTTTTCTTGTCACGGCCATCATATATAAAAATGCATTGTGTCAACATTTATTTAAAAATTCAATTCATATTTTGAATTTTAACGTTTCAAGGTTTAATCATTTTCAAGATAGATATTTTCATGTTTCAATTAATTTCACAAAGAAATTCAATTTAAAATATTTAAGGGTATCCCGGTCCCTAATTTGACTATTTCTCGATAAAATATTAGCCAAACACGGCTTCAAGGGATATCATATTCAAGGATATTATAGCCAGTTTGTAAAACTAGCCTTCATCTTGCAGAAAACTGTGTCAAAACTTTTGTGCATGAATACACTCCCAGACACATTAGCGAAACGAGGAGACCCAAGCCAAAATTGAAATTCTATCCCTCTGAAGTTATATTTCAAAAAAAAAATTAAATTTTAACAATAACCTGCATAATTAGTATACAAATTTCTGTGGAAGTTTTTGTCGATAAGTGCTTTAGTTTTTTAGAATATGCGATAGACCATTGCGTTTTTTTGACATTTTCCATCAAAAATTCTATCTCTCCGAAGTTATATTTCAAAATTCACTCAGATTTTTGCACAAGGAAGCTCAAAACATATAAAACTTCTGTGGAACGTTTTTTTGAATTTCGACCCTAATCTCAAAATATGAATTTTCAAGGTCACGTGAAAGAAATTTCGGAAAAAAAAGTGCTTTGATTTTTTCGAAAGTTAGGCTCAAAAAAAGCTGAGGAAAACAACTGAAGAGAAAGTTGGCTTACGGATGATGAAATTTTAAGTCTTAGTGGTCAAATCGACACAAACGTTATTTTGAACATATTTTGAGAAAATACTTGAAAAAAATCGAAAAAACGCAAAATTTTTCGAAAAATTTTTGTTGTCATTTGGGTTCTTTTATGCGTTTTAAACATAACAATTGATTTGGTGCATTTTTATGGCATAATAACTGCAGAAAAATGTAGTAACCGGGATACCCTTAAGTTATATTTTTAACCCCTAAACGGCATAATCGTTGTTACAGTTTCAGATGAAAAAGAGAATTTCGCTCTGATTTTGAAAATAAAAAAATCTTTGTTGAAATTATAAAATAAATTAAAAGATAAATCAGGCTTCATCCGTAGTGCAGTGGTTAAATGAAGTTTTTGGCCGAAACTTTCGGCTGAAGATAATATAACTTTCGAATTGTCGGACAAAAATGGCAAAAACTACTACATCAACGGTTTTCAACTCAAAGTTATAATACGGAGCTATAAATTACAAACATTTTGGTATAAACAAAAATATTTTGTGATAGTTATTTTAAATAAAAGAACAATTTTGGTAATTTTTTGGACTTCAATTATTTTTTTTCAATACGTGTTAGATCCTCTTCCGACACATGACTCGCGTGCTACGTGACGCGCCCTTGCTGATTAGCTCAAAGTACATATCCCATTGTGGATATGAATATAAGGAACACCTCATCTCAGCTGTACAATTCAGTTGATGTGAATTGGCTTTAAAAAAGATATAGTCGTAAGCATAACAACTAATGGGTTTTTGGTATATCAATCAGGTTTCAAGTAGGTTGAGACTCTGCTACTAATAAAACTTTTATTAACTGTTAGTCCTATAATAGGGAACTCTCGTGCTTGTTACTCTTAGCGTTAAAAAGCCTGAAACCAAATTTGTTGAAAATATAAGTTAGGAAAATATCTAAAATATGTACTGTATTAACGTAATACGTAATGTCATAACGTAATACATAATGTCTTCATCAGTTAATATTTTTGATATGACATAATGTGATTCACATTAATTCCTCAGATATTTTTTTTCAAAATTTTTATTTTATAAATTTAGCAATTTTTCTGACAATAGTCCTGGTTCTCGAAAATATAGAAATATTGAAAATATAAGTTAACGAGATTAAAATAAAATATCCACTGTATTAACGTATGTCTTCAACGTAAAATATTTCTGATACCACATTATTTTCTCAAACATTTCATAAATTTGTAAACATAAGCCACAAAGTGACGTTGAACTAAGACTTACCCCAAACGATGCGATTGCCGGAATGACAATATTGAAGATTTTCATTGAAATTTACTTTTACTCGGTGTGAAACAAGATCAAAAAAGTTTTTTTGTGCGGTTCTTATCGGGAGTGAATTCCTGATAAATGACAGGGTCTATAATCTCCTACCTTGACCACATTTTCGATAAAAATAACGTTATTTTGATGAAACAGCTAAATTCTGCAAATCCAATTTTCATGGGGAGCACATAATGCGATCTTTTTTTCTGTTGTTTAAATATCAGAGAAAACAAATGTTATATCGAAAAAACGGCCCAATATCTGAGAATAAATTATCACTTTTAACATTTCCTTCAAAACGTATTACAGCAGGGTCCGGCGGATAGGTGAAAGTTTTGTCGCTCAAAACCTTCACCTATCCGCCGGATTTCAACTATCCGCCGGCTTTCACCTATCCGCCGGACGTCTGGGAAGATACACTCACATTGGTGAATAAATGGGAAGATATGCTCTGATTGGTCAATAAACACTATCTTTTGCCTTTCACCTATCCGCCGGACGTCATGGCGAAATTTTTTCTATTTCAGATGCGTGGGCGATTGCGGAGGCTTACGTAGGTTTTTGCGTGGGTTTCACCTATCCGCCGAACCCTGCTGTATCTTATCTTAAAACAAGTCACGTGCCAAAAGTGTGGCTCTCGATTTTTATTTGATTGAATAACAAAATAACCAATGAGGTTTTATATGGTCGTTAAGACCACCTTTGATATGCTTGAGTTTTGGTTACATGAACTTTAACTATAAATTATTAATAATAACCCGTAATACAGAAATAACTCAGTAAATACAGATTACATACTACTTCCATTATATGTGGTTTCAATGAGATTCGAACTCGAGACCTAACAATATATCATTAAGAATGAGTCGATATATCATTAACGAACGAGTCGAAACGACGATTTTCTCATTGAAACCACATATACTGGAAGCAGTATGTAATTTGTATTTACTGAGTTATTTCTGTATTACGGGTTAATTTTAATAAATTATATTTGCAACCCAATTTAAACTGTAAATCAACGCTTTTAGGACAAAAAAAAGTGTAGGCATCATCATTCGCTAGTATTCTTTGGACTACAGTTACTGGAGTCCAGTATGTAATTTATTTCTTGGTATATTTTCTTGGTATGGCAACTTGCTCTGAACGAAATTCCTGCCAATAAAAAAGGGCGAGAAATTCATCCACAGCAAGTTGTCATTTCAAGAAAAATAAAGTAAATACATACCGGCTAGGGGATAAAAAGGGATGAAAAAAGGGATAAAACTATCCCTTGGGGATGAAGCTATCCCTGGATTTTCTATCCCTATCCCCCTTTTATCCCCCATAGGGGGATAGGTCTATCCCTATCCTTTTTTGGAAGCCTGGTATAGCCTGTTGGGATTGTTATGACTGAATAGGGAGAATAGACAAGCTGGGCTCGAACACGGAGCTCCCATCATGATTTAAGTGTGTTAACCAAGTACACTACATTGCCCAACATTTCTAGTCGGATTTATCGCCTATGGGCCATAGGCTATGGCACGAGTTAGTCGCTCGACCTTATCGTACCTGACAGTATCGGCTATTCAGTAAAAAAGCTTGAAAATCGTTCAAAAATAAAAAGTAAGAAATTATTGAGGAATTCTATTAGAATGAACTAACAGTAAAAAACAATCATAAATAGGTCAAGTTGTTACGTTCAAGTTTCTCTAGCTCAAAAAATAATTCTAATTCCTCATCAATATAAACAAATTTTTGTGGCATTTTCTTGAAAAAGTGACATGCCGAAGCACAACTTGTAAAATACCAAGTAATTTTAATAGAAGGTAAATTGAATATAAATGCCAAATTGGCATTGCCAATTAACTTTAAAAATTCGTAGCAAGTGATGATCAGTAAATGTTATTTGCTGAAAATTGTCTAATTATTATTTCTCATTAAATCATACCGGCCACTGAATTTTATAGTATTAAATCATAAAATTTTTAGAACGTTTGATTAGCTTTGCTCACATATTTCACATTTTACAAACGATAATTAAAATCAACAAGACAAAAAAATTCGCGTCAAACAAAAATCTCGATCGCTCGACGGACAAATCTGACACAACCAAATTTTTCTCTAGAATATTTTTTTGTTATTTTAATAGTGGAAGAATTTTCCTTGACAATAGAGTGACAATAGGTTTTTTGGGGAAAACAAGTTCACTAGATTTTCCGGAAGAATTTTTCACTCCAATAAAAATATCCAAATATTTAATTAAATAAAGTCGATTTTCGCGAAAATCTGTAGGAATTATCTCTAACAATAGTCAATAAAATAGAAAAAATTCAAAATTTTATTAGGGACTGTGTAAATCATATCACAGGGGGTGTGGCGTATCGGAAAATTGTTCACGCCAAAAATTTTTACCCATACGGTATGGGCCATACGGTATGGCCCATACCCTTTTCCCAACCAAAGTGAATCTCAAAAACGTTTACTATCTCTATAGCACGTGTTCAAATCCCGCGAATGTTGTCTAAGTGATCATCTTGAGAATGATTATAGGCAAGAGTGCTTGATATTGGGACCGCTAAAATTGATCGGGGTGTTATCACTCAAGCAATCACTAAAACAATCACTTTTAAGGTGTTTAAACAACATTAGTGGGATTCGAACACGCGCTATAGAGATAGTAAACGTTTTTGAGATGGAATTTGATTGGGAAAATCATACGCGTATTTCACGTATACGCTAACTTGGATAATTCAAAATGTTCAGTACTTCAATATAATTTAAAAACATGTTTCCTTTCATCAATACGCTGCACCCCCGGAAATATAAAATTTGTAGAATGTAAGATTGTACAATACAAAATAAAGTTTCTAGATAACCACTATCATTTTCCGTGATCGACATGGAATTAAATGTCACCATAATTTTTAAACAGAATTACATGACAAGATATTTTATTTGTATAATTATCTATGGAAAAACGCAGTCTAATTTGGATACTTATTTCTGTGATAAATTCAATAATCAAGTTCCAAGACAAGTCATAAAATTGATTTAAATAATTCAATTTTTTCTAATTATTTGTAACAGGCGACTCGCTCTTTTAAAACTACCAGCAAGCTAATTTATTGGATGTTTAATTTCCGACAAACAGTACCCCCGCCTGAATGTTTATCCCGCAAAAAAGGTGTCATTACATTCGCTAAGGCGTAGGCGGATGAAGTAAAATAATAGCATTGCGTAGGCCCAAATATTGGCTTGTCGATCAAAACAAATTAAGGCGACGTTAGAATCTGGAATAATATAAGAATGAAAAAACGATTCATTTCATCTTAGGGAAAAAATGGTTTTGCTAAATATATTTGATTTTTTGGTTTATAATTTCATTCTATATCACTGATATTACATCAGCGAATAAATTTATATATTTTCAGCAATAAAAGCATTTTTTCTCGAAAATTAGGATAAATCATATTTTCGCAAAATAAAATTTCCGCGAATAACGTAGTTAAATGAGGTCACGTTCTTGGGTAAGCAGACAAATTCTTGACAGTTCAGTATATTTAATAAGGACCAATTTGTTTTCAATACTGAGAGTTAATCATCAGATATTAGCAACTTGGCATAATTTTGTTGATCAATATTTTCTAGCAACGTTTTCTCAACATTTGAAAGTCCCCAAATTTATGTTAATGTTACTGTTTGACTAGGTGCTTTTCGTGCCCGAATTGGTATGAATAAAAAATATTTTGTAAACAGTAAAATTTGACCAATGAGATTTGATTAAAATTAAGATAATTGCAAACGTCACCAGGCGTTAAGCTCCAATCAAACATTTGTTTTAGCTTTAATTGGTCTGTTTCTTCATATTGTTGACATGACGATGCACTTTTTACAACATATTTTTCATTTAGACCTGAATAAGACCTTCTTAATACAAAAAAATGGATTCAGACCAATTTGGGTACGAAACGCACGAGTCTGCATTTTGTGAATCGGTGTTTTTGTACCCAAATTGCTCTAAAAGCAAATCATTTGTGAAAAGTGCTTTCGTCACTCAAACGAAAGTCTAATTGGAGCGTAACGCCTGATGACGTTTGCGATTACATGTATCTGAATTTTAATGAAATCTAAATTTATTTTTTACAATTAATTATTAACTCCCCTAGTGTCTTTGGAGCCATCCGTGGCTCGATGGCCTTTAATCGCAATTAAGGACCCTTAATCATGTACTACTAAAAGCAAGTGATTGTCCTTATTGTGTGGGCGTCCTTCTTGGCCAAGATTCCAAGAGTCTCTCACAGTCTCTTTTTAACTTTACCTTCCAACTTTACCGCCAAAAAGTTGAATCTTTTAAATTTTTACCCCCACAATGTTGGACAAGAACAAAAATAATCTTTTAGTAGTATGAATTAACAAAGTAATAGATCGACTATTTGGATAATTGACGTTTGTGCGTTTTTTTTCGAAAATTTTTACTGTATTACAGTAGTTATTTTTGCAAAAAAAAAAATTATCAAAAAAAGCGTTTTAGCGGGATCAGAAAAAAATTCGAAGACTTTTCTCCCATTACACTATAGCCCCGAAATGATCACGTGATAGTTCATTCAAGGAATAAGGTTGGTAAAAGTAGTACTGTTTTTTTTTCAAAAATTACTTAAATCCATTTTTGAAAAAAATGAAGTGGTTTTTTAGAAGTTTTTAAGACTTTTTTTCCATTACATTAAAGTTCAAAAACGATCACGTGACCTTCAAATTAGGAAATAAGGTTTTGGTACAAGTAAACAAATAGTGATCAAATTACGTCGAAAAATTTTTTGGGCCAATAAACATCTAATTTAAGAGTTTTGATAATAATAATATTTTCCAAAAACGTCACGTGATCTTATTTTTTGAAAGATAAGGATTAATTTATGACATATTTCAAACCTTATTTTTAGATTATTTCGTCACGTGATCATATTGGTACTTTGGTGTAATGATGAAAAAGTCTTAAAAACGTTTGAAGTTGACCCTGGAATTTTTTTGACGTAATTTGAGTACTTTTTCAAATTACTGTACGATGCTCTTCTTTCAAAAGTACTCAAATCACGTGGAAGACCCCTTAAAAGAATCGTAACGAATTTCTAAGACTTTTATTGCATTACAGTATGGCCGGCGGTTTAAATATAGCATTTCTAGAAGTCAAAACTTCAGAAATACTGATTAGAATGCGTAGGTGGAAGAAAGAGGAGAGAACATCTTTCTTATCACGAGAAATAAATATTCCACAAAATTTTAAGAGTCATTTTATTAGAGAATTTTGTTAAAAACATTCAATTTTTTTGCAGATTAAATATCCAAATTGGTGACGGTATAATATTTTAAATTTGAAAATGTCAAATTAACCCTAAATTTGGGTTACTAATCCACTTGTTTGTGAGAATCGGCGAAAATGGAGCCTTTTTAGTTTTTAATTTTCTTATTCACATTTGATAACTTTTTATAAACTTTTTTTACAAATTGTTAAATAGGAATGTAGAGAATCCATTGAATAATATGATTACCATTGAAAAAATATATGTTGATAATGAATCTTCGGTTATATGCTTGATTAAAACGCAAAGCCACGGATGGCAAAAAGACACTACGGGTCCAGAGATTGTCGGCCACTACGGGAGTTAATACAAATAAATGGATTCAGACCAATTTGGGTACGAAACGCACGAGTCTGCATTTTGTGAATCGGTGTTTTTGTACCCAAATTGCTCTAAAAGCAAAATATTTGTGAAAAGTGCTTTCGTCACTCAAACGAAAGTCTAATTGGAGCTTAACGCCTGATGACGTTTGCAATTACATGTATCTGAATTTTAATGAAATCTATATTTATTTATTACAAAATATTCTTGATTCAAGGTTAAATAAACAATAACTGTAAGCTTAAAAAGATAATCAAACAAATTCAATCTCTTAATAATTACTACGTTTTGAACACAAAATTATAAAATAAGAAGAGATTCTCAGAAACATGAAACTCAAGCAACTTTTATTAGCTCAGAACAAACGTTTGAAAATCACTAAATGGCGTTGGTACTCCCTAAGGGGGTTCTATAGCATAAATGGACTTTTGAATGCTTTATGTTCTCAGCATAGACATAGGCAGTGAATAAAACATCTGATAAGTTGTTTCGTATCTCTGGAAGACGTTTGAATCATATTTGTTTGAGATAGCATGTTTGAACCAACCGGTAAGATGAGGTTTAACACAGGAGCAAAAATTTTTCTTTGAAAAAGCTGTATTTTTTTTTTCGTCCTATTAGGATAATGTTTTCAGTCAAAATTTGACCATTATCTGCGAAAATTCAAAGGCGGGAAAAAACTGTTTGTCCTTTTTTTAATTTTCTCACTAAAAAGGTATCAAAGCTGCCAAATAGGACTGTTTTTTTTGCTATTTTTGGCCACGGAAAGTTGTATTTTTTCATGCTACATGGCAAACTATTTTCCGTGCACTATAGTTTTTTCCGGTAATAATTGTTAACAAATACTGTTGTGCGCTGATTACACGATTTCAATTTTCTTAACGTCCCAGGAGTACGAATTTGAAAATTTTTAATTTTTTGACATCTAATTTCGCCAATCAGTTTTTTTTTAAGACAAACGATTCCCGTAAGTTGAATGTTTTTGGAAAACGTTTTTATAAACTATGACCAAATATTTAACCGTTCGAGCGCTAGAGCAGAAAAGATTTTTTTTAATTTTCGACACTCAGAAAAAATTTTAATATCTTTTTCCGAAAATTTTTGTTAATTTTTTACGAATTTTTGGAGTTTATATGACTAAAAAAAGCCACGTTTGAGTTCAAAAATCATAAACATCAAGACCTCTAGCAGCTCTTTTAGTTCAATAAAGATACGACTTGCCTATAGAACCTATATACTCAAAAAATAAGCTTGTTTTCCAAATCTTTAAATTATGAAAAAAATTCCAGAATGGTTAAATTTTTCAAATTTTTATTTCTTTATAATAATTAAACAATCTACGTGGAGATCAAAATTCCTTCTAAAATCCCGTCAAAATAATTGGTCAGTACAAAAGATATGGGCTGCCTATAGAAAAACCCCGCTTAAGAGAGTGGTGGGTCGCAGATTTTTTGAACCTTTTACGAAGCTATTTTTTTGGATAAACTAGCAGTGCTGATATCCAAAACAACTTTTGCATCTTGAATGAACAACTCTCACGGGTGATTTGTATTTAACCAGGTAATCTGATAAGCCGATCCCACCTACGCTTTTAAAAAGCTTCCTAAAAAATCACTCAGATGGCATTTTCTCCATCAATTTTCAGCGCATTTTTTTCAGTATGTTTTTGGTGTCAGGGCTTCCAAAGAAGCCTCACAATAATTCATTATTGTCTTTTACGTCGGAATTTTGCTTTTGGTGGCCAAAATAACGACAATACAAAAATTATTGATTTTATTTATGATTTAAATGGAAATTGCCGCTAATTTATTTTCTTTTGACGCTATCGATTAAAATTGCACTCAAAATCCCTCTTAAAAGTGTTTGTTTTTTAACGGAAAAAATATTTTGAAGCATTTTTTCTCGGTTCCGTAATTTGTCAAAAATTTAGGCTCAAAATGAAAAGTTGACATGGCCCCCAAGAAGGAAAAAATAAAGCCCCCCCCGAAAATTCAAAAAAATTTTCCCCCCCCCCAAAAAAAAAAAAACCCCCCCCTCCCCCTTTTTAAATGGGGGGAATTGTCAACAAGTCTTCTGCTTTCAAATGCAGTATGATTCCGAAACTGTATCTCTCAAACGTGGTGGAGGAGATACCTTTGCTGAGGCCTCCAAACTGACCCGTGTTCAAATTTTTTTTCGTGTTTTGTCCGCTGAAAACAAAATTTTTAAAACAAAGCGCTTTTGCAATTATTCTTAGGCCCTTCTCCGAGCCTGACACAAAAAATGGTGAAAATTGAAGGAGAAAAGACCGAACTGCGTGGTTTTTTTAAGAAGCTTTTCGAAAGCGTATAAGGAAATAAACTGTGAATTTTTTCATTTTACATTGTAATGAAAATAAATCGAAATCGATAGATAACTATGATTTTTATATCAACCATGTAATTTTGCGTATAGTTTGGAACCCGAGATAAAACCTACGTAAGCCTCCGCAAAAAACGCCCTACGCTTTTGAAAAATAAATTTATTCGTTCTGGCGTGCGGCGCTGTATAGTTATAGGAAAAAGATAGGGCTTTTTTTCAAACGTTCCTAGGCAAAAGATAAGGCGTTTTCAACACAAGATTTTCAGACCAAGCATTCTCCTGTCTGGCGACAATGAAAAAAATACTTTTTTTTAAAAAAACATGTTCAGATTGACCAATGAAGTGTCGGTATTTCCAACAAGTTAAAAACATGTTTTCAAGTCAGTACATAACATGGTGTACAATCTTAGAAGATTGTAACGAAAAATTGAATTTAAAATCATCCCAAAAATTCTTACTCTGAAACCACGCCTATAAGCTCAATTACATGTATCAAACTCTAGATACTGTTTTAAATTGACCAATCAAGCGAGTTGGTTTATTTTTTTTCTTTGAAATCTCCTTTGAATTCATGTTTTTTTTTAAATTTACTTATTTCATTTTTCGATGAAATCACAAATTTATAACTACACTAAAAATTCTCAGTCTAGAATATATGTAAATTACCCTTAAGATCAACCAAAAATTTTTCTTTGGACCATATTTTAACGCAATTTTTAACTCTAGGTAATTGTACAAATTGACCAATTCAGAAGCACAATTTCCCCAGGAGTACGCGTATAGTAGAAGTAGCGGTATAGTCCCTGATTACGCGTATAGTCCGGGTTTTGGGCGACGACTTTCTATATAACGCCCCCCCCGCTGTAACTCAAATTGATAAAATAGCTTAAAAATTGAGTCCTGTTCGCGTCCTATTAAAAGCCTTCTACTGTCATTATTTTTACATTTCTGATAATTAATTGTAAAACAGTTTGATAATTTCTCTCTAACTGTTTGAATATATTTTTTTTTTAATGTTTTTTTAGTATTTTAAGAAAATTCAATGATTCGAAATGAGATTAATTCCGGAATGTCAAAAATTGTTGAAAAAACGAATAAAGAATTCAATTTCACGAAGAAATAACGAGATCTAGAAGTCAAAATTGAACTATCAGCCCCAACAGGAAATACAAAACTGAGGTTTTTGAAGAAGGAAAAAATCTGAAGTCCGTTCCGGAATAATTGGGGAAAAGTGGAAAAATGAAGAAAGATTGATTCTAGAAAACTAAAAAAAAGACAAATACGAATTTTGTAAAGTTTTGGAAAAGAATCTGATTATAAACAGAACTCAAGAAATCGAAAGAAACGCAAGTATCAATGATTTAAAATAATCAGGTACTAATTATTTGTTTTAGCAGGCAAGGGGGCAATATCGCCGAAATCTGCTGAATATCGCCAAATTTGAACTTTAGTTAACGCATTCACGATTTTTCAGCTAAAATATTTCCTTTCCCATATCGCAGAATGTTGCCGGAATTTTTTGAGATTATATCTCAAATTACTTTGTGTGGCGTTATGAATGACCGTCACTTCCAGATTGAATTTCTAATCTACTCTTAACAATCTTTTTATTTATGGGGTTTTGAAAAAGCTAAGGACAATATGGCAAAATCTCAGCTGTCCTATAGACGCAAACCACATGTATTAAAATCTACTCTTTTGGTGATTCACGTCATTAAAAACCTATCGTGAATTCCTTCGGTAAAATTGGAAAAATTGTTTGACATATGTACGGTATTTTTCAACGCCTACGTTTTTTTTATTTTTTGAAAAGAAAAAATTAAATCATGGTTCCGATATGCCGTAAAGTGCCCACATCGCCGAAAAAGTCGCAACCGAGAAAACTGGGGATGTAGTTGAATCGGATGGCCCAAAATGAACAGATTATATCTCAATGTGCCCGTAGACTGACGTCCGATTTTCTCAAGAATCCCGTGATTTAATTGGTCAACTACATAATTACTCTTGTGTATTGAAGTTCAATCAAAGTCAACGCGGTTTCTTGAGGTCTCTGACGTCAAAAGTCTACGGGACACGGTAAGTAGTACATTTTAGATATCAGAGAGCATTCCGACGCAATGACATCCCAGTAGTTTTTGACTTTTCACGTCAACAGACGAACCGTTATGAAATATCACAAAACGGTTTTTTGCCACTAACTGGAAACTAAAAAGCTACGCCTAAAGGCCAAAATTTTTTTAATTTTCGAAATTTTTTCCAACATTTTTTCAAAATTCGAGATTTTCCAAATGACCATAAATGACCAATATGGGTATCATACAACTTAAAAAAATTCTAAGACTAATGGCTGACAAATAAAATTCCGCAAAATTAAGTTTTCTTGTACGTTTTCATAATGACGACAAAATGGTTAAAAAATCAAATCTGTCGCGTTCTAAAAAAAACCACCTCAGTGGCTTTCTGGAAAAACCCGTCAATAATAAAAAAAAAATGAATTGTATTGCTGAAGCAAGAACCTCCAACCCTTAAATTTCCTAAGCATTAAATTTTATATCTTCTTATTTTGAAGATCAATTGGATTTTTTAGAAATAAACCTCGACGCTTTAAATAGCGTAGTGAGTGTAAGTACACTCATCGTCCTAAGTATCATTGAAGCGAGGGTTTAGTTTTGCAGATGAATCTTCACGGTAGCTGACCCTACCTATAATGATATAGACAATGAATGTACTACACTCATACTAGCTATATTGGATTAACGGACCTCAGAGTAGAAATCTAATATTTGAAAAATGCGAAATCTGAAGCATTTGATAGGTGATCTTCTCAACCTGACCCAATGCAATCGGCCTATTCCCGCATCAAGGTTTTGATTGGGTGCTAAGTATCTTGCGTGTTTGTATCATTCAAATTATTTAGGATTTGTACTCTGAGGTCCGGTAATTCATATGATATAGCCTATATGATATCGGCTATATCATATATGACCACACTTTAGGTACTACACTATAGGCTATATGATATGCTATACATATGAATAGGCTATATCGATAATGATGCCCGAGTTACTAAAATATCTTATTCCCTATCTTATAAACAGGCAAATAAGAATTTTTAAAAATAAAGTGGGGCATCATGATCGAATATCTTCGAGTTCGGACCTGGAGAATCATTTCACAATTCAACGTTTTTTGTTATTTTATTTTATTCATGCTGATAACTAAATTATTTAAGATTGCTTGATCTGATGACAACGATTTTTATATCGCGCGAGCAGGAAATTAAAGAGCAAAAGAGCAAAGTATCCAAATTAATAAAAACCGGAAACTCTTCAAAACTGTGGCTCTAAGTCAAACAAAAATAAAATGGCAAACTTGTAAAAATTGTAGATCGTCGCCGGATCCCACATTTACATTTTGAATTAATGAAAAAATGTATTGTTACGGAATTGTTGGCGGCAGAGGCAGAATAATAAGAATTGTTTTGCGATGCAGAAAAATTTGCAGGACAAAGTTGCCATGTAAATAATAGATCACTGTACTTCCTTCCGATTTTTTTTACAAAGAAATTTTTTCATAAAAAACCATCAGAAATTAGAACATAGATATTGCAAAATTTTCGACAATCAAAGATCCAAGGGTTTATGAATTGGAATTATGATATAATTCATTTGAAATATCGGGTAGAGGCTCTAAGATGCCCAGGAATAGAAATTGGACCCTCTTTAAAATCAGTCCCAAAAGACCGGAAGAAGAAACCGGAATTGAAATGCAAGATTTTAAAAATTGTTAATTCCCGCGGATTCGCTCAATTTACATTTTGAAATTAATAGAAAAATGTATTTTTACGGAATTCATGACGTCAAAGGAGATCATCTTCAAAGAAGGTAACTTTTATTTTAGGTGCCCCCCCCCCTCTGAGCAAAAACCGAGTAGGTATCGAGAAACCGGTTTTTTTGCATCCGATAGCCAGCCAAACTTTACCAATGAAAAAAAAGTTCGATTTTCAGGGTCCCTACCGGTTTACCGTAGTTCAGCTGAAAACACCGGTTAATTGGCGGTTTTAAGAGAACTAATCAATAATCAAAACTTCAAAATATACTTTTATGGTGAGCTTTTCAAGAGAAAATTTTGGCATTGTTATATTCGACACCTACACCACCCTAGTGGTAATAGGTAGCACTTTTTGAAATCTCGGCACTGGGACATTCATAGAGACTTGTAATTATGCAAAGCTGATAACTTTCAAGAGAAAATTTTTTTGCAATAATCTGTTTGACACTCTGAACACCACCTGGTGGAGTAAAGAGCACTTTTTTAATTCTCGGTACTGGACAGTCATAGAGACTTGTAATTATACTAAGCTGGTAACTGTCAAGGAAAATTTTTGGCAATATTGTTTTTGACACCTTGAACACCACCTGGTGAGTAAAGATGGCACTTTTTGAATCTCGGAACTGGGACCATCATAGAGACCGTGTAATTATTACTAAGGCTGGTAACTTTTCAAAAGAAAATTTTTGGCATATTGTGTTTTGACACCTGACAACCACCTGGTGGAAGTAAAGAGCATTTTTTGAAATTCGAACTGGGAACATCATAGAGACTTGTAATTATACTAAAAGCTGGTATTTCAAGAGAAAATTTGGCAATATTTGTTTTGAACGCTGACACCCCCTGGTGGAGTAAAGAGCACTTTTTGATCTCGGAACTGGGACATCATAGAGACCTGTAATTTATACTAAGGCTGGTACTTTTCAAGAGAAAAAATTTTTTTTGGCAATATTTGTTTTTTGACACTGACAAACCACCTGGTGGAGTAAAGAGCTACTTTTTGATCTCGAACTGGGACACAATAGAGATTGTAATTATACTAAAGCTGGTAACTTTTCAAAGAGAAATTTTGGCAATATCTGTTTTGAACACGACACCAGCCTGGTGGAGTAAAGAGCACTTTTTGAAATCTCGGTACTGGACATCATGAGACTTGAAAATTACACTTTATAGGGTCAAGAAGAATTTTTAACTATCATTTTTGTACTAAAATGTGAAACTGCAGAAAAAATTTGATAAAATGAAATAAATGCGTCTAGTATCAATTTACTATAAGCACGTGTTTGAATTCGTAGCGGCTTTTGGTGAAATTAGGGTTGACCAACGTTATTACGTTTTTCGACCCGTTATTCAGACTCATTATTCAACTACTAAACATTAGCGAAAAAAATTAATTTAAAAGGTGTTTCCAATTTTAATACACGTGGTTGCCAAGTCGCCGGCATTTTGGCGTTCTTGTCTGACTCCGTAAAATTGAGCAAACTTTTCGATTTACGCATTTGAATAGAAAGTTGAAATTATGCGACTTTCTACCTCCACTTATCGTTTTTATAGTTTTGGTAAGAGTCCTGAATGTAAAATAAGACGTTTTTTTCAATTAACAAATTTTTTAATTATTTATGACATTATGTGTAAACGGACAGCTAAGGCCAAAAACTTTCTGTCCGGTTAACGACATGATCAAAACAGTCGCTAATTTAATACCGACCAGTTGTCATCTCTGAGATGAGTTTTAACATCTCGGCAATTTAATAAAAGTCTCACGAAGTATCAGGCCTTTTGGTAAAAGCCTGAAGTTGTAGCCCGAGAGGTTTTTTAAGGTGGTCAACCATTTGAGCGCATCCCTCAAACCGGTACATTTTTAACATAAGTGTTTCATGCAGAAAATCGCCACCATCGGTGGTGTCATGTGTCAAAGACAATATTGCCAAAAAATTTTTCTTGAAAAGTTAGCGCCGCAGCTTTAGTATATATTTACAAGTCTCCTATGAATGTCCCAGTACCGCAGAATTCAGAAAGTGCTCTTTACTTCCACCACGGTGGTGTCCAGGTGTCAAAAACAACATTGCCAAAAATTTTCTCTTGAAAAGTATCAGCTTTAGCATAATTACAGGTCTCTATGGATGTCCCAGTTCCGAGATTCAAAATGCTCTTTACTCCACCATGTGGTTCCTCAGGTGTCAAAAATAAACAATTGCAAAAATTTTCCCTGAAAAGTTATAGCTTTAGTATATTACAGGTCTTCTATGATGTCCGCAGTGCCGAGATTCAAAAAGTGCTCCTATTCCACTAGGTGTGTCCCAGGTGTCAAAATAAACAATGCCAAAATTTTTCTCTTCCCATAAAAGTATTTTTGAAGTTTGAATTATGATTAAGTTCTCTTAAAACCGCCAATTAACCGGTGTTTTCAGCTGACTACCGTAAACCGGTAGAACCATGAAAATTCGAATTTTTTTTCATTGTTTAAAGTTTGGCTGGCTTATCGATTGCATAAAAACCGTTTCTAGATACCTACTACGGTTTTTGCTCCAAGGGGGGGGGCACCTAAATAAAAGTTAACCTATCATAAGATTGTTTTCTGCGATGCCAGAAAAAAATTGTCCAGAGTAAACTTGCTTATGTAATTAATATATCAACCTGTACTAACCGTTCTAGATTCTTAAAACGAAATTTTTTCAGAAAAAAACTTCAGAATAAAAACATCTATGCAAAATTTTTTGGACAAATCCAGACCCAAAGGTTTATGATGATTGATAATTATGGATATAAAGTTCCATTTGATTTGGTAAACGTCATGAGATGTCCAGGATAGAAATTAACGTTTATTTTAAATCATCAATAACCGGAAGGGAAACGGAAATGAAAATGCAAGATTTTAAAATTGTTAATTCGTGCGGATTCCCTCATTTACCGATTTTTGAAATTAAATGGAAAAATGTATTTTACGGAATGCGGGCGTTAGAGCAGATAATAAATTTGTTTTGAGATGCTCAATAAGTTAAGTCGGGATAGTGTGCATGTGAATAATCTATCAACTGTACTGCTTCCGATTTTTTAAAACAAATTATTCAGAAAAGACGCATTAGAAGTAAACATAGATATTCAAAAATTTTGGACAACTCACAGACCTAACGGGTTTAATGATATTGAGATTACAGTGTCAATTCATTCGATATTGGTAGTGGTCATAAATGTTCAGGAACCCGAATAAGCTT
>SCLH01000184.1:1456-13209 GCA_004367855.1 Oikopleura vanhoeffeni
ATGCAAGACTATTTGAAAAATGCATAGTTTAGTAATACAGAATTTCTCTTTCAAGTAAAAATATCGGAATTTTCCAAACTGAAAAGCTACTTATTTTGTACACTTTTTGTCCCCTTATCCAGATCAGGGATCGGCAGACACTGCTCTAGTCTGCTCTGTTTCACTCCTCAACTTGAGGACCTCAAGGTCAATTACAGAGCTGATTAAGGGATATTTTTTAACTGAAACCCAGGCTTGTCAAAGGGATGGCTTTTGCGTGGGTTAAAAGCAAAATAAAGAGAAAAAATGGGGATAGGAAATCCGGTCGGGAATGATTCTTTTTACAAGTATGCTGAAACCCCTATGTTATGGGAGTAACGCTTTGTCCAAATTTGGCATCAGATAAGGGCAAAAAAAACTTGAAAATTATTTTAGAGCAGAGCAAACGATTTCCGAAAATTCGCCGACCCTTGATCCCGACCTCGGCTAGCCAATGGTATTTAGGGATGGTGCTACCTAGACTAGCTTTAATACATAACGACTTATTAACAAAGTAAACACAAAAAATAGCAAAAAAAGGAAATTTTGTCGAGTGTGATATCAATGAAAAGTACCACCAAAAGTCAAACACATTATTCGATAATTAAGAAAAAAAATATCGCAAAGATTTGAGATAATTCGGCCCAGAAGATTAGTAATGAATAATCTGGTAAAATTTAACTTTTTTAGAAAATATGTTTTGATCCAAAATTTCAATTTATAAAAAAAATTCAAGATTTGAACTATGTTTCTTATTCGAATTAAATTTATTATTAACCCTTGGAAGCTCCAAAATTTTTTATCCGGAGCCTCTGCACCACTTAAGTGGGGCGACTTTGAGCCCTCAATACGGATAAACTAGATTTCATAAAAAGCCGTGAATTGTCTCGTTTTTGTAAAGATAGCCCAACTTAGCGAGGTAATCGATCAGATTTTAAAATTAACATTTAAATCGGGCAAAACTGAGCAGCAAAAATTGAGCTTTGATCACTTACTTCTCATTGAAAACAGGAATATTTTCAGAAACATTTTTTTCTTTATTCGCACTCATTAAGACCTTGGCTTTCATATTTTTTTCAGATTTTCAATCTATCTTCCCGTTTTCTCATAAATAGACGATTAGCAGCGCGATTGATCGAAAAACGCGAAAAAAGTTTGTAAAAAATTAATTTTTGAGAATAAACTAAATTTATCCGCTTATCACCGAAAAACCACATTTCAGAAAAAAATTGAAATTGTCTTATTTCAGAACAAAAGACTCAAATTAATAAATACCAAATCAGATTTGTAAATTTTTCAAAAAAATTTGTCGAAACCAAGCAGCAAAAATTTGAGTTTAATCACTTACTTGCCATCGAAAACATAAACATTGTCAAAATCATTTGTTTCTCTATTCTCACTAATTCTGACCTTTGTTTTCACAATTTTTTCTTAGATTTTTAATCTAACTTTTCGTTTTTTCATCAAAAGACGATTTCAGCGCGATTGATCAAAAACCGCAAAACAGTTTGACAGCGCTGTCAAATTTTTTTTTGAGAATGAAAAAATGTATCCTTAGTTAAAATAAAAATTCAGAGCTCTTTAGCACAAGCTGGAATCCAAAGGAACTATCGCCGAGACTATCGGGCCAGCTGACCGCTTAGCGTGGTAAGAAGATTATCAAGCATCTGTTTGTTTCCTTCAGCAAATTTTCTTTTTTGATCAGTTTTTAGCAGCTAGAGGGCGGGAAAATGTCGGTTATAGAAGATACTTTTTGCCGATTTCCTCATTCGATGTCAAAAAATGGGAGACGTATTCTTGGCCTGAAATCGACAGGTGATTTAATTTCTCTCAATTTTTAGAGAAAACTTTCTCTGAAACATTTTCCACGCATTTCCGCGAAATAATTTTGTGACAAATATAAATCCNGATATCTTGCCGAGATTTTTCAGCTGTTTTACAAAGTTAATAATTTGTGAAAATTAATTTTCTTAACATTTTATTTTTTATCAGAATAAAGAACATATTAGTACAGAGTACAAAATTTACAGTTAAAGCATATAAAATTCATTTCTCAAAAGTTGGTACAAATATTTGAGGGAAAATTTTTGGACATTCCAAATTATAAAGTGCGTTACAATCGTCGTCAGTACGCTTGAATTTAAAAATGGCCTCGTAAAAAATCTCTTGGACGAAGACGTAATTAGTTGTAGATTCAAGAATTGCCATTCTGATCGAATTAGCAATAAATTGGAGTTTTTTAAAGCGATTAAGATCTCTTTTTTTCTTTTTGCTACTTTTAACCCGGCCGTAAAAATTCGATATTTATCCCGTCTTTCACTAAAAAAATCATGAATACCAGAGACCATGGTAGCAAAGTTAACGTGGCCTAAGTTAAACTTATTTTGAGGGACCGAATTAAGAGATTCGCAAGGGTAATTTGTTAACTGATGAGTTATTTCAGGTAATAAATCAATTTGATAATTTGAAACTTGACCAAGAAAATTAATGCGGCCGACAGTGAAATAGTTATTCATAATATACAGCAAAAATGATTTATTCTTATTTAATGTATTTAACACGCAAGAATAAAAAACTGGGCCAATTTTAGTAATAATACTGTGATCTCGACCATTTTTGCCTGGTAAAATTTCGGCCAAAATGGGCAATTCATGAGTACCAGATTGGTTTGCCATTATTTCAGTATGTTTAGGGATAAAATTATCCATTTTATGCTTTTTTATTTGTGACTTCTAAGTATAAATAATTTCTACAATATATAGTTTCCGACATATGTACTTAATTAACTCACCACATTAAAATTTGATACTCACAGCTGTAATTTTAAATAAGATTAAAGTAATTACTTCCGATTATTTTGACTTTCACTTCTAAGACTTAAAGGCCTCTTTTGATGTCGAAAAACAGATCCTAAGCTTATAGAGAATATTAAAGATTAAAATTCTAAAATCGTGATTAAAATCTAAAATATCAGCTGAGCTGATCGTGAACTCGCAAATATCACGCTGAGAAATGAGCTTATTTCTCATTTTAGGCCAAGCGTACGTTTCGCTAATTCTCGCCTGGACTTTTAGGCAAACCGTTACTCTTACGTACGCTTGGCCTAACTTTTTTGAGTTCCGAGAAGAAA
Source organism: Oikopleura vanhoeffeni (assembly GCA_004367855.1). Classification (NCBI taxonomy): domain Eukaryota; kingdom Metazoa; phylum Chordata; class Appendicularia; order Copelata; family Oikopleuridae; genus Oikopleura; species Oikopleura vanhoeffeni. The sequence continues at coordinate 4,605 of SCLH01000184.1, forward strand.
CCGACGGTCTCCTACTTATGTTAAGCCAAGCGTACGTCCAACTCACTTTTGACCTGTTAGGCCAAGAATACGTTACTTCAAAAAATGCTTTATTTCACAGAAGAGGACTTTGAAGACGCTGATACTCAGACTTATAATTCCGATTTTCAGGAAGAACGTTTGTTATAACTTAACCGCTAAGACTTCAAAATATTATCTCGACGTAAGCCAGCTTTCTGATCAGTTTTGAACATTTCTGACACTTGCCCATGAACTCTCACTGCTATTAAAATAGACTATATTCATTTGGATCAAAAATCCACACATAAGACGCCAATTCACCTGGAGTCTGAACAACATTTTTATGATTACAATAATATTTTCGTTAGTGGAGCTTTTAGTGTATGTCGTTATTTGGAATCTAATCAAATTTATATTCTTAGTGTCAATATCCAAAATAGTACCAACACTTAATTTTTTTACTACACGTTTTTTAAGTTTTTGATGGAAAAAAGGTCGAAAAAATTATGTTGATATACTCGAATTTTGTAAAAAAGTTTATTTTAAAAGATATCAAAATGAATTAAATGTTAAACCTTGGCATTGCGATGCAGAAATTGCATTTATTGCGGTCTCTAAATTTGTTTTCCCAGAAAGTAATAAAAAACTTATATGTTCATAATTACAAAAACAATATAATGTCAGTTTTGGAAATCAGTTGCATATGTTTAACTTATTATAATTTGTCCATATTATTATATTCCAGCTGGAATCGCGGTCAAATACGAAGTAATCTAACTCAATACTTAGCACATATTACGCGCACTACTCTCAGTGGAATGATTCATCACATACGCAACATATATAACTAAAATAAAAATTTGTTAGCTCTATGTTAATATTACTTTCCAAAAGATTATTGATTGCTGATTAAAAACTGAAAAAGATACTTTCCTTTAGATTGAACGATGCGACCACAATTTCGGTATTCTAGAGGCTGATAAGAAAGTCAGGTCAGAACTATTGGTTTGAAGAAGTTCAGTTAACGAAATATTTTCCTGATGATAAGTTTGATATGATTATGCGGTCAGTAAATTACGCAAGAAAAGTTAGTTTTGGAATACATCTAAGTAATTGGATAAGAAATTATATGTTTAGCTGCGTAATTTGAATTATTTAGTTGTTTGGTCTGATAGAACTCAAAACGTGGCAGTTACCAGTAATTGTAATTTCGGGTTTATTAGGCAGAAAATTGACGAAAATATTTCTTCAATAGATGAGAAAACAGGATTATCAATATCTTTCGTAGAAAAAATTGAAAATACCGACTTTAAAGATTATGGGTGGTTGTTGTGTTTTCAAAGAGTGGGTCTCAGTTGGCCCCAAAATGAGTTGGACCCAAAACTAAGATGGCTTCATGGTTGAGATGGCCCGATGGTTGACTTGGCCCCATTGGTTAGTTGGCCCAAAAACTTAGTTGGCCCCCAGGTCGAGATGGCTCCATGGTGGCTTGACCCCATTTTCAGTTGGCCCAAAACTAAGATGGCCTCATGGTTGAGAGGCCCCATAGTTGACTTGCCCCCCATCGGTGAGTTGGCCCCAAAACTTAGATGGCTCTAAACTTAGATGGCCCCATAGTTGAGATGGCCCTATGGTTGACTTGGCCCCCATGGGTAAGTTGGCCCAAAAACTTAAATGGCCCCACGGGTATGTAAAATTAAAACAATAATTCATGATTCAACAAATTAATTAATGTATAATTATGTAAAAATTCCAAAAAAAACTTAGAAAAAATTCGAATAATAACTTAGAAAAAAATAACGAAAAAAAACTTAGAAGTAAATTGAAATAAAATTCGAAAAAAAAATAAGAAAAAATTCGAAAAAATAATATGAGAAAATTAAAAAAAATAAAAATTTTCAAACTTTTCAAAATTAAAGTTTTAAGCCTGCAAATAAGTCATTTCGAAATACAATAAATTTAAATAAATTCAAATTGAATTTTTTTTATTTAGAAATTTGACAACATAAAAAAAAACAGAAAAAATCAGCTAAAATTGAAAATTATTGAAAAATTAAATAGTTAATTTTCCATCGTTATTCAGTTTACGATAAAATAACTAATTGTTATCAGTTTGAATTTCGATAACAATTAAAATTTTTTAAAGATTTTTGAAAATATCTTTAATTTTGGCATAAGCCTTAATAGAAAATTGTTTTTTGATATCGGTTTCCAATTTTTTGTAGGAATTTTAAATTTTGACTTAATTAATTGCATCGATACGATGCGTTAATTCAAGGTCAGAGGGTTAAATAATCTTTATTGTTTGACTCAAATCTTCTGTACAATACTTGGCTGTCCACTCTCGTGAAAATTGTTTTGAATTTTTCTCAGGACATCAATTCGCACATTTTTTTTGTTTTTTGTAATCACTAGTTTAGAGAAACTTTGCATCAAAGAAATAATCCAAAAAGGCTTCCTCGGAGTTTATCGAAAAAACCCTGTCTGAAGACTGGAATAATCTTTGTAAGAAAACAAATCCTCATCGGTTAAATATCGGCAAATTTCGCCTTAAAAGGGGTATCCGACGGGTTTTACTAACTTTTAAACGTTTGCGTAGGAGTTTATTAATGAAACACTTTTACAGTAAAGTAGGTTTAAATAACCCAAATTGAATGATTTTAAAAATCCGTTTGTGTATATTCACTTTTCTACGGATGCTTCAATGATAGATTTTCATATTTTTTTAATTTTTCCACGATTATCTACTGTAATTTATCGACAAATTTAATTTTTGTTGAAGCACTAAAGCGCCTAAAAAAATTAATTGACCCGCAACAAAAATGTCCATCAAAGGTTTTAGTTTAGTGTGTAGCGTTTTGGCTGCGCACCCAAATTAGAGCCTAAAATTTCAGAATTTGACCTTTTCAACATAGTCTTAAAAATATTTGGCCAATTTTTTTCCTCGATGCAATTTCTTTTTTTTAATTTTTTAGTGAAATTTTCTTAAAAATATTTGTTAATAAATAATTGTTTTTGAAGCTTTAGAAACAAAGTTAAATCGTTTTCGAAAACAAATTGTGTTTAATACATCACTACTTATGAAAATATAATTGGTCTCAACAGGGGGGGGCAATATCGCCCAGAGTATTTCGACAAAAAATTTCGGCGACATCGGCAAATTCGACGATCTGGGCACATTCAGCGATATAAGGACATTCGGCGATATGGGACAAAAATAAAATTTTCTATTCAAAAATGAAAAACTCACCTATGTGGCCATCTCAACCGTGGAGCCATCTAGGTTTTGGTGCCATCTTAGTTTTAGGGCCAACTCACTTATGGGGGCCAAGTCAATCACGGGACCATCTCAACCATGAGGCCAACTGAGTTTTGGGGCCGACTAAAAATGGGGCCAACTCACCTATGGGGGCCAAGTCAACCGTGGGGCCATCTCAACCATGGGGCCATCTAAGTTTTGGGGCCAACTGAAAATGGGGCCAACTCACCAATAGGGGCCAAGTCAACCATGGGGCCGTCTCAACCGTGAGGCCATCTTAGTTTTGGGGCCAACTCAACATTGGGGCCAACTCAGCTTTGGGGCCAACTGAGGCCCACTCGTTTTCAAATCTTAATTTCTAAAATAAACTTTCCTATCCTTGTAAGCCAAGCAAATTGCAAGTTTCGAATGAATGAATAATTTAATTTCTGCAGTTTAAAAGGCATTTATGCTTAAGTTCTGATCAACAAAGAATATCTCGACTCGGTGTTATGAAATTTTCATGTACTCTTAACCCTTGTGAGCATATAAAAACATTCCGCCAAGGCACCAGAGCCACAATTGTGGCTCTACTTTGAATGTTGTTTACAGAAAGCTTAAGGTAGTTGGAATTTCAATTTTTTCTTCATAAGGAAGATGAGAGGTAATATGTTTGCATCCGAAATTTCACATTCTAGAATTTTAATTTTTAGTTCTAGAAAACATAGTAAGAAAAGCAAGGTTTACCATATCACGTGAGGGTACAACCGAATAGCACTTGATTTTTTTGGCGCATGCAACAGCAGAGAGTAAAAGCGCGAAAGACACTCGCGGAATGGAGCGCGATATATTTGAGTCGTAGTTAATACTTTCAAATGTTATGTAACCAGAAAAGTATTTTAATGTAATTTTTTATTGTGAATATTAAAAAAGTTAGCAGCATGTTAAAACTGACTTGAACATTGTTTGGGCATAAAATGAGTTATTTTTAAAATCATTCAAATTCGATTTCAAGATCATTTGAAGCCAAATGTTTTCAATGGTGTTGACTTTCAGTACTTTTGCGTACTGTTTGAAGCACGTTGTGGACTCAAAATGGGCCTGTGATAGAGTTAAACATCGCCAGTCATTTGGTAAAAAACTTTCGCGGACATTCTTGATTTCCCATTTTCTCAAGGTACATATTTTTTGTGTGGAATTAGTTTGACTTTTTAATAATGGTGTGAACATTTCAAAGTTACTTGATCCAAATAAAAAATTTCTCAATTGCAGGTCAGGTTGCTTTTAAATAAGAGATCATAATGATCTGATCATTATTCCGAGTCACTATTTTAAAAAATGACAAATAGAATACTTTAAATTTTGATGAAACTTATGTTATATAATGACAGTTATGAAAACAGTGAAGAAGAACTTTCAACTTGAGCCACTTTCGATCTCATCCGACAAAAATTTACTTCGGTCTACTCAAGTGACAAATTCTAGAGTTTTACGCACTGTTAATCAAAATTCCAAATACATTCGTGACCTAAAATCGATTAATCAGTGCATAACTCGGTTAGGTTTCAATGAGCCAGGCTCAACTCAGTTGGTAATCAGATTAATCTTGATATTTTCATAATCTGCCAGGTGTTAAGGCGAGCTCGTTTTAAAGGGGTTACGGAACTGAATTCAAATTTAATTGTTTTTTAATTACAAATGCTTAACTGTAATAACCAGGGGTTATTACTTCAAATGAAAGTTTAAATAAAAACGGTGAACTTTGAACTGAAATGTCCAACTTCCGTTATAACTTCTGTCAGACTTATAATTAGGTGCATATGTCGGAAAGACACGTATATATAAGTACGGCATATTAAAATCAATCATATTAAAAAATGGAATTTTTATAGCCAAAATATAATTTTGCAGAATAATGAGGGCACAAATCAAATAATCATAATTATATCGAGCACAGCTTGATTATTGCGGTGGGTATCTCAGCTGAAATTTGCCCTGGAAAATTTTTCTCTGAAAAGCGTGGAAATTTTTTTCCCCAGAAAAATTGGCAAAAGTCGATACAAGTTGCTACACCCGGCGATGTTAGGTCAAGAATACGGCACTCAACTTTTTTAGTGACAGAAGACGCCGTTTTATTTTCATAATTTCGCACATTTTCTTAATTACCTTATTTCATTTCCCCCTTTTTTGATTTCCCGCAAATTCGCGACTCGCGCTCCCTAGCTACAGCGGGTGATATTTTACTAATTGCTCCTCTGCTGTTGATGCGCCAAAAGCAAGGGCTACTTCGGCGTGATATTCAGTGGATACAACAGGTCACATTGTCGTTCACAGTTACATTTGCTGTCGGCGATGCACAAGTATCTGGCCTACGTCAAAGTTTTGTTCGCTTTGATTTATAAATAAGTCAAAAATTTCAATGGAAAATCATGATTTTTGATAAAAAATGTTTATTTCTCCCTATAAAAGCAGATTATTACCCTTTTTCCATCATTTTCAAGTAAATATGGTAATGAAGTACAACTGTTGACAATTTTGGATCGCTTAAATTCAATCTTATAATAATTAAATTTTGTCATCGGATACTTGAAGTTAAAAATTTAGAAATTTCACTTCAGAATAAAAATATCTGCCCCTAGATACCAATATATTTTTATGTTAACTGTTATGCATGCACTTAACAGTTTCCTGAAAACTGGCTGATCTCACATTTGTATTTGATGTCTAGTTTCGAAATAATTTTTCCGGATGTGAAACATAGGCGAAAAATCCTAATAAATGAACTTCCCGTAATACTGGAACCAAACATTCGAAAAAAATTCAATTATTTTTTGTGAACCTAATCAAAATTCTTTAAAATGTGTTTGAAAGAAAAGATTCTACGATCCCGTTTTTTGCCTTTTTAGAATGATTTTAGGTATGCTCGATTGTGGCTCTGTGCTGACAAGGGTTGAACATTCGAAACCGTTTCGAAATTACTTCATATCACATATTCACACTTTTGTAAATATCCCGGCCTAATCAAGCAATCAAAGATTGGTTCTCTTTAGTTGGTAAGTGTGAGAGTCATCAACGAGGTTATTGTTTTTCTCTGCCTATGTTTTGACTTTTCAAATTGGCCCCCTTCTAAAATTGTAGGTGGCGATGGAGCGTCTCAGAATACCTACTCTATCCATGTTTTACAAAAAATTATCGGCAACAAGAATCAAACAAAAATTCATTTTTTGCTCTTTAGTGTCAGCTGTGATGATTTTTGACAATTTCGGAGACCATTTTGGTATCTCCAAGGTTATTTTGTATTCTGTAGAAAATTGTGACCTTTAATACTAAGACAAATTATTTTTTCGACTAAAAGTAACAATTTTGACATATTTTGGTTGAGGTAGAGAAGTAAGTAGTAGATTATTTATATTTTTTTTTCAATTTTTTTATGTTCAAAAATTACACGATTAGTGGTCGCATGTCTGTAAAAAACTCGAGGAAAAAATAACAAATAAGTTTTTCGATAATCGACTGAAGCTTTCGATAAAGTCGTTTTTGTTCAAAGTCTCTTTTTTCTAAAACGTCGTAGACTATCAGTAATTCATACAAAAATGATCATTGTAATATTTCAGAAAAAGAGCCGGAAGAAAAAATTTTCATCCAGAGAAATTCGAGTGAAATAGGTCACTCTATTTTTTTCGTCGTTTTCTAGATAGATTGCTTCCAGCCTATTTATGATGGGAAAAATGAATTAAAACTAAAGACAATTAAATCCAGTAAAGCTGGCTTGATTTTTTAATTTTTATTAAAGATTTTCACTTTGTATCGTAGGAAAATTTGAATAAGTAAATTTATTTTTCTATACTTTCACCAATTAGATTATATGATATATAATTTATATCGAAATACTATTTAATTATAAAAAATTGAACTGATTTAATGCGAAACTTGAAAAAAAAATTTAATTTGGAATTTTTTCTATCTCAAAATTGAAATATTTAATTGTTTCTAGGTAATTTTAACCGCAATTTCGTTAAAATTTGGGATGTCTACGACGTAGACTCTACGTATAAAGTAAATATTCTGAGACGCTCTATCGCCACCTACAATTTGAGAAGGGGCCAATTTAAAAAGTCAAAACATAGACAGAGAAAAACAAAAACCTCGTTGATTACTCACACTCATCAACTCAAGAGAACCAATCTTCGATTGCTTGATTGGGCCGGGATATTTACAAAAGTGTGAATAGGGAATATATTTGACCGCTCTGGCTCCAGTTAAAAAACAATATTTACCGGAGAAAACTTATGAGAAAAAAAATCTAGAAAATCATCCAGCATCCTTTCTGGATCGACAACTAAAATTTTTTGGACGTGCTCATATTCAAAAGCTTCTCGAACATATTTGCTCACACAAATCCATCAAATATTATTGCTTGCTGATCAAATATTTTTTTCAATTTTAATTTGATAAGTTTATTTGAGTGAACCTGAAAAAAATGCTTAAGTCCATTAACCCAATTTTTATTCATTTTAAATATTTATCTCGAGTTGCTATTGTTACCGGTGGAAATAAGGTTTGGAACGAGAATAACTAATTAGATTTATTAAAATATAAAATATAGTTGTGTTAGGTTGACTAAGAATCAACTAAAAATTTGAATATGACAATGTGTAACAATTGGTTCAGCTAGCATTTAAAAAATTTGTAATTTTGAACCAAAAGTGAAATTAATTTTTGTAGCGATTGTCAAATACTACCCACTCAGAGGGCACCGCTACTAGCGTGGAAGTAATAGGGACTTTGATTGTCTGTCCTTTCAACATGATAGAAAAATATGACGAACCATTTGCGTAAAACCTCGGTGCGCTCTGAGTAGGTGGTAATACAACACTAAGTGTTATATCATTTGACAAAAGCTAGAAGATAAATTTAAGTCTATAGACTTACCATCTTATATTTTGCATCTAAAAGTTTCGATTAAGCTAAAGAGAAAGAAATCTTGTTTTCTGCACACTGAAAATAGCTTTCGAGCTAAAACGTAAGAATTAAATATTTTCAAAAATAATTTTAATAATTATTAATTAGAATGTTTAATTAACGAAATTTGTTGCTGATCGAAGCGCGACATTAATTCATTTTAGGGTCGAGTTTGCTGAAATTGACAAAAGTTTAATATTCGCAAATGTATTCAGGGAATTGGATATGAAATAGTTAGAGGTCTTGTGAAAGCCAAGGAATTCGATCATGTTTATCTAACTGCCAGAAATATTGAACTTGGGAAAACAGCCGTTGCAAAGTTATCCAACGAAGAAAATTCAGATGTCATTAGGTTTCATCAACTAGATATCGCTGACCAGGTATAAATCATTCGATAAGATTTTA
>SCLH01000184.1:13223-25967 GCA_004367855.1 Oikopleura vanhoeffeni
AAACTGTAAATTGTACGTTTTAATTAATTATCTCATCAGCAATAAAAACTGAGTTTGGCTACGTATTTGCCCTGAATATTCTTCAGAGTTGTTCTCATTTTTTTTGTCTATCTTTTGCTTAAACCTACGCAAAAAGGGGATGGAAAACCCACGAAAAACCGATTCTAAGTAAAATGTGAGATACCGTGAATCCTTAGACACGGAGGTTGCAGAGAGAAACTTTACTCTACTTATTATGGGGCAGCAGAGGTGTTTTGCGCGAAAGTAATGATCGGAGAGACATCTGGACATGACTCGAATTAAATTTTTTGCAAAACTTCAGAATTTCAATATAACTTTATTTTGACCATTTAACCATAAGAAATTTCATGAAGGGTAAGAAAAAACTTTAGTGTTTGTAGAATTATTAATACAAACACTAAAAAATGTGAATTTGCTTGAAGTCTAAGTTACGACACACAGAAAAAGTACCGTCGACAAAAATATGTCGATGGCTCAAAAAATTTAATTCCGATTCTAAATTGGGATCATATTTTTTGTACGCTTATTCAAATGTATATAATTCATAGAAATAGCAGTTAAAGTATCTGGGCAAGTGTCAAAAATTAAAAGAAATTTTGGGTCAACCTGACCTTCAGCTGCACGAAATTCTTTCGAAAGATAATAATTTCGTGATTCTTGTTTGTTTTTTGAGTCGGAAATCTTCTCAAGAATACGAGCACCACTTAGATCTCTCATTCCCCATGAATTTTTTGTCTGCTTTATTTGGCAGGTTTCTTGGATAATCGCGGATCGGGTTTGCTCATGACGAAAAGCACGTGCCAAAACTTCCCTTTGTCCAAAAAGGCAATATGTCTTCGAAAGTTTAAAATATTTAAGGAATCGATTAAACGTTTCAAAGATCACGTGACCAAATCTCATGGTGGTTACGATGTTCTAGTCCAAAATGCCGGAGTTTTCTACTTAACTCCACCATATCTCGAAGAAGAAACGATGAATATCAATTATTGGGGTTCCCGAATGATGCTGGAAAAGTTTGGTCCAATTACAAACTCAGGTGGGAGAATAGTGAATATTTCAAGTGAACTGAGCTTAGCCGCACTTTACTCATTCAAGTAACGGATAAATTTGTGATACTGTTTTTAGGCGTTTTTAAGAATATTAAACCATGAAAGATTTACTTCGCAAATTTTAAATTCCTCCCTGAATTCGAGTTACAAATCTGAAATCAAGATAAATTGAAAACCAGAACCTTTTTATTGGAGAGTCAATCACCCTCAAAAGTTCATAAATTTTCAAAATAAAAATACAAACTTTGTTAAAAAATATCGATAATCCGATTTCTGCTTTACTTTTACGTCTTTTACAGTTTTTAATTTTCTCAAAAATTGGTCGTTGCGAATTGAGTTATAGACTTCGTACACCCTCATTGTTACTCGGGAATATATCCTTCCACGAGGAAGATAGATATTTTCTGTTTGGTCTAGTACATTATGTACGTTAAGTAGTACCAATGTACTAGACCAAACTAGAAAATCTATGTACTTTGTTAAGAGATATATCTGACAACGTAGACATATATTTCTCCGAACCGTGCGCCAGCGAGCAAAACATTTTATAATTTTCAAAAACTTAGGAAATTTAAAATTTTTTATCAGATAGTTTTTTGAATTTCTATCTGTTAAATAGCCCTCCCTTCAAGCAAATATGACCGCCATATCTTTAACTTCAGTCAATCAATTTATATCAATCGAGCAACTCGACGAAATTGCAACAGAATACATCACAGATTTCAAAGCCGGAAATGCTAAAGAAACCGGATGGCCCCGATTAACATATGGTTTATCTAAACTACTTTTAAACGGCCTCACACGAGTTTATTCGTATGTTAATTTATGAATTTCGAGACCTGAGTAACCTTTTAAATTTTAGACGTAAATTTCAAAACAAAGGAATTTTAATAAATGCTTGTTGCCCAGGATACGTTCAGACGGATATGACTAAGCACAATCCAATGGCGCAAAAAATGCCTAAAGATGGTGCAGTTACACCTTTGAAATTGGCTTTGTTGCCATTTGGCGAACACTACCCACAAGGCAAATTTATTTTAGATGCCTGAAACTCATTTAAACCCTTATTGAATGTTTTAAAAATGAAATAAAAGTATAAATAATTTATCAAGTTTTGTTAATTTTTGAATTTTTCTTTAAAATCTTATCTGAAGTTGGAAAGCCATAACGATAAAAATTACAATGAAATCTGTCGTTATAAGAATACCAATGCTACATGTTCTATCCAGAGTAGTTTTTGCTGCTAAAATTTTGTGGTTTGAGCAAAAAAAATATTATGTCCTACATTTTTAGATTTACGGGGCCTTGTCGAAAGTCTTTTTTTCTGCTCGGGAGCGCTAGACATACTTGTTACCATATACATTTTAAACTGAAAATTTTTCGACACTTTTTATTTTCTGAGGTTAAATGCTCTACTTTTAAAGATGTTGTAATAAATGAAAGGTTGAGTAAAATCACCTATAAATTATACGGTATAAGATTTTACGTTATACGTATAAGTTATGCAGTGTAACTTATACCTAGGCCCTACCGGGTAGGCCTACCCTGCTAGGTCCTAGGGAGCAAATCCGGCTGAAATATAACTGTTGAACTATAGCGATAAAGGCGGCTTCGTCGAAATTTCCGCCACGATTCTCCCCCAAAAAACTGAAGGCAGCGAAGAGGAAATATTTTGTATTTGGGGCGGCTTTGTCGACATTTTTTCCATATTGATAAAATTCAGGGCGGCTTCGCCGAAATTTCTGCCGGATTGATATTTTAGGGCGGCTTCGTCAGCATTTATGCCACATCGATATTTAACGGCGGCTTCGTCGACATTTCTGCCACATTAATATTAAAGGGCGGTCAGATTGACATTTATGAGGCACTGAGTTATTAGACAGGTCAAATCATAACCGACATCAGTTGTTATCATTTCTGAGACTATTTTTACTTACTTTTTTAATTTTTGCCTAACTTTTCCGAATTTTTGATTTGAATGAAAATGAGTGTTGATGTGGACGCTAACAAAATCAGCTACCCGATGAAAGGATCCTATAAATCATCAAATTCAGAATTTAGGACAGTTTCTGACGCTGTTAATTTCTTCCAAAAATATTTTTGGTGCAACCACTTGGTGGTTTTGTTTTGAGCGATCAAAGTTCCATTCTCAAAATAAAGATTAACTAATATAAGATTTTTCATCGCAAGTATTTATTTCCGAATAAAGCATAAAATTGTGCTTCAGATTGACATTTGATAACCGTTGATAAAAACGTGGTGTAGCACCGGAAATGGAGGTGCTGGAAAATCGAATTTCTTTGAATCCATGACTGAAGGTATGCAAAAGATCCACAAGCATAGAGTTTGTGAAAACGGTATTGGAGACTAAATGTCTCAGTTGACCACTTTTGGTGAAAGAGGCGATTCCAGGTTTTGGTGGTATCAACAACATTATGGTTTTTAACATTTATCGGAAAGGTCAAAATTTGGAATCAATAACAATACATATTCTATTAGAAATTTTCAGAAATTCATTTCAAATAATTTTTCAATTTTGTTTTTCACGTTTTGCCTATTGCTGATTGGTAGAGAAATAAAGTTGCTCAAAAATCACTTTTGACCCGAGAAATGTAACCGCAGGGTTAAATTAGACTTCAAAACATACTTTTTCAAAAATAATAAATCGGAAAAGGGCGTACTCAGAATGAAAAAACTTATCCTTCTTTAAATTAAGGGATTAAACATTTATGTGAATAGCTGAAATTCAAACTGAAAGAAGACAGCCATTTAAAGGAATTTTTCGAAAGATTTATGTTTTGTATTTTTCAGGAAATTTTTTCGAAATTTTCGTCGATCGCTCATTGGTCGAAACATAAATTTGCTCAAAAATGAAGTAAATTTTATTTTTTGTTTTAATTTTGAAAAAAAGAGCTCCAAAGCGGTCTGAGGCAGATAAAAAGAGGTTAATGTTTTTTATTCATCTTGACAAACTAATGAGCTTAAAATCACCCGATGTCCGATAGAAAGAGACTGATGTTTTTCATTCAATTTCTCAAGAAAATGAGCTCACAATCGGCCGAAGTCAAAAAAAAAGGATTTATGTTTTCAATTCAAATTTGTAAGAAAATAAACCTTAAATCGATCGAAAGCCGATATAGAGAATTTGAATGTTTTATTTTGTCTAGAAAACGACAAAATATAAGGATTTGGTATTTAATGTTGGTGAGAATGAGCTTCAAATCTGCTGAGGCCGATAAAATAAAATATTTTCCTTATTTTTATTTGAAAGAAAGTTATCAAACTTTGAAAAAATTTGTCAAAATTTTTAGAAAATTGTTAATTTTTTAAGTGATTTGTCAAATTTTTAGAAATTTATCGGAAAGTTGTCAAATTTTTTAGAAATTGGCATTTTTTTATTTTTTTGGCAAATTTTTCAGTTATTTGTCAAATTTTTAAGAGATTTGTTTAAGTTTTCAGTTATTTGTCAAATTTTTAAGAGATTTTCATCTTTTAAAGAACATTTAAAAATAAATTCAAAATTTTAAAAACTTTTCTCAATGAAAATGCAGAATGGAAAGAGTTAAATTTTTAAGAAAAATTCCAAATCTTAAAAAATTTCAAATTATTCTCAAATTTTTTCTCAATTTGGAAGATGGTATTTTTAAAATTTTAAGAACGCTTCAAATCAAAAAGTTTGACAAACTTCTGAAAAATTTGACAAATTACTGAAAAATTTGACAAATTTCTGATAATTTTGACAAATTTCTAAAAATTTTGATACATTTTTTAAAAATAATAATAGAAACAAATATTTCCTTTTATCGGCATTCGGCATATTTGAAGCTCATTCTCACCAATTATAAATACGAAATCCTTATATTTCCTCGTTTTCTAGAGAAAATAAAACATTCAAATTCTTTGAGCTCATTTTCTTGCGAAATTTAATGAAACACATTTGTCTCCTTCTATCAGCCATCGGCCGATTTTGAGCTCATTATTTTGTCAAAGTTAATAAAAAACGTTTACTTCCTTTTATCTGCCTTAGACGGCTTTGGAGTTCATTTTTTGTAAAATTAAAAACAAAAAATAAAATTTCATTCATTTTTGAGCAAATTCATGTTTCGACCAGAATTTCGAAAAAATGTCTTAAAAAATACAAAACATAAATCTTTCGAAATTTTTTTTTAATGGCTGGATTCTTCCAGTTTGAATTTCGGCTATTCACATGAATGTTTAATCTTTTTATTTAAAAAAGGATGAGTTTTGTCATTCTGAGAACGCCTTTTTTCGATTTACAAAATAAGAAAAAAATATGTTTTGAAGTCTTATTTAAGGGAGTCGGTGGATTTTGACAGATACGGATATGGGCTCTTGATGAAAAACTTTTTATTGGGTTTATATATCCTTCTCAATAAACCACCAAAATTATGTTTAATACTCAATGCAACTTTTGTAACTACAGAATTTTCAAATAACTGCTTTTCAAGATAACTTTGTGTTTGAATTAAACTTTTCGAATTCGACAAATTATGAGAAATTTTGGAAAAGACTTCCGAAAATTATGAAAAAATAACTAATTTTTAGTTCAAAATTTTCTTTCAATATTTGTTTTAGATGAACGAAAAAAACTCTACAAAATGGCTACTTTTACTTTTCGTCTAGATGACCTCATATTTTTTATATGTTCTTTGAAAAATTATATGACATGGTTGAGTGATTTTTGGTCAAAAATAATTAAAAATATTTCCAAATTTTTTCTCATTTATTGTTCCAAAATTTTTTAACTAATTTTTTTGGATTCCTTAGCCAAAAATATTTGGAATGGCTACTTTCACTATATTTAAATATGTCTTAGTTTTGTTTCTTCAGTCTTGTTAATACTCTGGATCATACTTTTTTAAACGAAACTATGGATCGGCAGAAATACTCCAAAGCCCTCATTATCCGGAATAAAAGAAATTTTATCACACCCTATTTTCCCAAATTGGTTAGCCGACCCATCCACCGTTTTAAATTTAATTCATTTAACTCATGAAGAAAAATATTTTTTTCGATGTGGTAAAATTTCTGTTTTTTCCGTCTTTTTTGCAAATTTGAATTTTCGATTTTGACGTAGAAATCGTATAAAATAATATTAAATGAATCCGAGCTGGTGGTCAAGAGCGTTTTTAAGAGTTTTTAAGTAAAAAATTAAAAATAATAAATTTTACTGTTATTTAGACACCATGGAAGCAAACGCGCATTTTTGCGTGTTTTTTCAAAAGAAGATTTATAACGCAAAAATAATTGATTTGAAGAAAATCAGATTATAAAAAGTAAGCGCCAAAGTGCCAACTCTTCTTCGAAAACGTTTTCATCCAAAAATTTTGAAGTGCCAAAAAGTATCTTAAAGTTCCTTCTAGATAAAAAAATCGAAAAAATGTAAATCTGTCGAAATGCACCGACCCACTTAACCCTGCGGTTACATTTCCAGGGCTTAAAGTGATTTTTGAGCAACTTCATTTCTCAATCAATCAGCAATAGGCAAAATGTAAGAAACAAAATTGAAAAATTATTTGAAATTAATTTCTGAACAATTTCCAACTGAATATTTATTTTTATTTATTCCAAATTTTGACCTTTCCGATAATCGCTAAAAACCATGATGTTGTTGCTACCACCAAAACCTGGAATCGATTCTTTCACCAAAAATGGTCAACTGAGACCTATAGTTTCCAATACCGTTTTCACAAAGTCGATGCTTGCGGATCTTTTGCATACCTTCAGTCATGGATAAAAAAAAATTCGTTTTTCCAGCACCTCCATTTCCGGTGCTTTACCACGTTTTTTTCCAAAGGTTATCAGATGTCAATCTGAAACACAATTTTATGCTTTATTCGGAAAGGTCAAAATTTTGAATAAATAAAAATAGATATTCAATTAGAAATTTTTCAGAAATTGAAGAAATAAAGGGGGATAATTTAAGCAGAAAAAAACATACCGGTTTCGACTGTTAATCACCGGTTTAATTTAATTCAGACGTCCCAAGATTATGTAATTAGTGATCTATAGATAATTTTTATATATATTTATTCAACTAGTGTCGAATTATAAATTAATTCATTATAAGATAATCTTTATTTGAAAATGAAACTTTGATCGCTCAAAACAGCACCACCTAGTGGCTGCACCAAAAATATTTTTGGCATAAATTTACAGCGTCAGAAATTGTCTTACTGTCGGCCGGCGATATTGAGCCTCCCACTGTATGTGTTTTAACTCCGGAAATCGCAAACGGCTTTAAAACCAATTGTTGCCAATAAAATATGGTAACTAGGTGAATTATATTTTGAAAGCCAAGTTTTCGTCGATAGCGAGGGTTAAAAGAATAATGAGCCGGGTTGCAATATCCCCTATTTACACTTTTGTGAATATCCCGGCCCTGATTAGGAAACGAAGTGTTTTTTTAAGTTGGAGGGCCAGCATATTTACAAAAGTGTAAAGAGGGGATATGTAATCGGGAATTGGCTTCAAAGCTGTTCGCCAATTCCGTAGTAAAATGTAGATTCTAAGTTTCATGATTTATATGAATCTTTCTTCGGGTAGCTGATTTTGTCAGCGTCCACACTAACAGTCATGTTCATTCAAATAATAAATTCTGAAAACATGAACAAAAATTTAAAAAATCAGTAAAAATTGTCTCATAAATAATAACAACTGTTGTGGTTGAAATCGGTCATGATGTGACCTGTCTAATAACTCAGTGCGTCAGAAATGTCAATGTGACCGCCCTTGAATATTTATGTGGCAAAAATGTCGACGAAGCCGCCCTAAAATATCAATATGGCAGAAATGTTGACGAAGCCGCCCTGAAAAATCAATCCGGAAGAAATGTCGACGAAGCCGCCCTGAAATATCAATGTGGCAAAAATGAAGCTGCCCCAAATTCAAAATATTGCCTCTTCGCTGCCTTCAGTTTTTTGGGGGAGAATTAATCGTGGCAGAAATGTCGACGAAGCCGCCTTAATCGATAGGGTTAATAACCCTGGGTTATGCAAAAAAATGGATAAGAAATAAAGGGGGATAATTTTATCAAAAATAAACATACCGGTTTCGACTGTGAATCACCGGTTTAATATATTTCAGACGTACGCAGATTATGTTATTAGTGATCTATGGATAATTTTATATTTTTATATATATTTATTCAACTGGTTTCGAATTATAAATTAATTCATTATCAAGAATTTTACAGTTATAAAATAACTTTTTCAAGTTCATGAAAGCAGAAAAAATTTAAATCTGGAAATCGCAGTTTCATGAATATTAAGAAAAAATCTTTCTGACAAATTAGAATTTTTAAACTGTATACAGTATGTAATTAAGAAAAACGAAATGAAAAAAATTTGGACTATGCGGCGCGCCGCGGCGAGTGAGGCTAATAAGATTCATTATCAGATACATGTATGTCAAAAAAGAGTGAAGGCTTTCAGATTTATCTGGTCATTTATCTTAGGTCGTTGTGACCTTATGTTATAGCCTATAACTTATAGGCTTCACATTTCCGGCGGTTATATTCATTTCGAAATCCCTATCCAATAATTAAAAATCTAGATTTAAAAAAGATCACTTTTGCTTTTTGAGGACTGGTGTAGTTGTTTTTATAATTGAAGGCGAATTCACTAGCTTGTTCAATGTATGTAGGGCAAGTTGATATATTCTGGTAAACATGTGTGTTTTCACTTGGCATTCGGTTCTCGCTGGCAGGAGTTTGGAGAAGTCGTTTTGTTTGACCAATATAAACTTCATTGCATGGGCAAAGGTACTTATATACCGCATTACACATATCGTCTTTGTGTAGTTTTCCTTTAGCGTGTGCTGAAGAAATTTTTTTGAGTATAATTGTCCGGTAGCAGACGGTTACTCGAAAATTTGGCAAAATGTTTGACATACGGTGTGTGAGATGACAAATATATTGTTCGATATTTTGAGATGAGTATTCAAAAACTATAGATATATTAGTAGGTTCACGGGCACGTTTCTGATCATCTTGTAAAAATCTCTTAAAACGAGCTTCGATTAAGGTCATGGGATATAAGTAACGGTAAAAAACAGTTTTTAATTCTTCTAAACTTTCCTAAAAAATTTCGTGAGTTGAACATGCATGTTTTTCGCGATGGAGAGCTGTGAAAATATTTCCAATTAGGTATTTCATACTCATGAGACTTTTTGGTAAATTTAAAATTACAGTGTAGTGACCTTTTTTACGATATTGTTGGAATTCTACCATACCATTTTGAACGTAAATTTTTGTATCTAAAAATATAATTTCATTTTCCAAATTCATTTCATTTTGTGTGAATTTAAGTTTCATAACCACCAGAGTCAAGATAACTATTAACAACTTTTTGTTCCATTAAGTTGACAAAAATAGTAGAAAAATAGAAGATATTGAACTCCCCATTCCGAGGCCAAATTTTTATTTGAAAAAGCCCGTTGGGCTACGAAATATTGAGTACTTTTGTAACGTCTCTAACAAAAATTGTTCCAAATTATAATATTGTTATGATTTTTGTATTTAAAAATTATTCTCGGTTGTTTATAAATTCTATCTAAAATGTGAGAAACCGTGGAACATTAACATTTGGAAACATATTAATTATGTCCGCAGTTATAATTTTGTGTTCGATTTCTTAAATTTAGTTTTAATCTGATAGAAATTTTTATTTAAAATCAGCCAAGCTATTTAGAGAATAATTGCATTTGGAAACGATCGGAGCTAAAAGTTCTTTTATGAATTATTCGCTTTTACAGACAATACTATTATAACTTGTAACTATGCCCCTGATGGACATATTTTTTTTATGAACTTTATATTTTCCGTAAAAGTCCGAAATGCTGGAGGGTAGATGCATATCTTCCAGGGTCTTTTTAGGGAGTGATTTACCAAAAGTTTTCTGGATAAGTTCTTTATAACTCTCGAGGTCTTCATTTAACTTTGTGCCCGTATAATTATTCAAACGTTCGAAGTTTTCGCCTAAAAAATCATTTATTTTGTCAAAATATTCTGATTTTTCTACATAAATGAGGTCCGGCGATTCGTCAACCTGTAACAACATATTTTGCGGATGTTTTTCAGAAATTGTTTGAGTTCGGCAACTCTGGAATCATGTGTCCGGCAAAAATTTATATCTTTGCCTGATGAAATATTTTGTAGAACTTGCAAACTAACGAAAAAATTAGTTGTTCAAAATTAAATCGAATATTTGCATGACGGCCGCGACGCTTTCAGTTTGTCAGCCATTAGCGGTTCAGTTAAATTAAAGACTGAAAATTGCATGCTTGATCTCAATTACCATCTGAAAAACTCTTTAATTGTCATTTTGCCATCTATTTGCATAAGTTTTGTTAGTTCTTAATATTCCGAAAGTTGGAATTATTGAACATTTCAGAAATAAAATAGGCTCAACCCATATCTATATATCTATGCAATTCTGTTTATATCGGCAAGACGTCCCAGTGGATTTATATTGGCATGTTTAGACATGAGTTTTTTTTATTTTTAAACCTCTTTCTAATAAATTTTAGTTTTCCTAATTTGTTATATAATATTTTAAACTTTGAACAATAGCTCAGATTATTCGATAATCTGATCCACATTTGACAATTCATTTCGTGGAATTTGAATTCGTCTGTCAAATGAAGCTGCACAAAATTGAACAATAAAATTACTTACGAACTGGCGGAGATTTTTGAACACGGGTGGCGCTAAGCTTTAATGTGAGAGTAAAGGGTGAGAGACTCACTGATGATACCGCATAATGTATTTGAATATTTGCATGAAAACTAAAATACAATTCTTGTAAAATTTCTGGAACACTTTGGCGAAGAAAAAAACTATTTCCCTGAAATTTGAAAAAAATATAACAATAGTCTCCGAATCGGATAAGCTGTCTGTGAGATGATGTGAGAAAATTGTGTGGCTCAACATTTTTGAGATTGCTACCTTATTTCAAAGGTATTTGAAATCGACAATTCAAGATTTTAGGTGACTTGCAGAATAAAATAACCACCACCCCCTTTTATCTTAGCTTTACCCTTGTGAGCACAGACCCGATATATCGGCTCAAGGGACTTAAAAGCCTTCAAAAATGGCAAAAAACATAATCCTACCTGGTACAATTTTGTCCTTCTGATACATTTAAATAATGATTAAATATTTTTTGAATATTTGATTCAAAAATTACGGGGGTTGAGTTTTAAGGATTTTGCTTATGTTGAGAACATAATGTTTTACTTCCAAATAAATTATTTTAGAAGTAGACATCAAACAAAAATGTGAGATCAGCCAGTTATTAAAAAGTATTTTTTGCATGCATAACACTTAGAATTATTGGTTTCCAGAGACAGATATTTTTCTTAAAGAGTAAAATTGCAAAATCTCTATTTAAAATTTTGCATTAGAAAGTTTATTTATTGCAAAAATTAATTCAAGCAATCATAGCGTTGCAAGATAACTATGCATACGGTATGCAGCAGACCTGAAAATAATAATATAAGTGCGATAATATGCTTTTATTGGAAAAAATAATCATTTTTTATTAATAATTGTGATTTTTTCTACAAAATTTTTAACTTATTTAAAAATAACATTCGATGTAGGGGGTGGTCGTCAAAAATTTATTGAAAATTGAGGTTTTCAATAGCCAATTGCCGGAGCAGTACAAATTGTTCGACCAAATAAGACCTCCCATTGATATATTTGAAGAAAAATCTTGTATTCGAAAAAAATTTGAGTGTGACAGATGGCTCGTCCAATCATAAACGAGCTTACAAAACTGATGGAATTATTTTTTGAAAATGTATCTCCTTCCTGAGTTTTTTAGGTATAACAATTATTTATAGCTAAAATTAACCGGAAAGAACGTAAGTAGATCCGCAAGAAAAATTGCTACCTAAATTTTGAATTTACAGATTCAAAACCTACATGAATTTGTAGCTGATGAGTCCATGCAGAGCCGCAAGCAAGTTTTTCTCCAAACTGGTTCTCGTTTTTTCTTAAATCGTGTTTCTATTTTCCAAAAATTGATAAATTTTAATGAAGGGTACTACTTAACGTACATAATGTACTAGACTTAACCAGAATTTAACAATCTACTTCTTAAGGGGATATGATACCTAGAATTTCGACATAAAATTTTTGAAATTATTTTTTTTTGAAATGAGAGTCAGAAAATAATATTAATCGCTATTTTCATTTTTTGTCATTTATCTATGTTTCCGATTTAGTTTAGTTAGTTTGACTAGATGAAATAGTCTAATTCAATTAAAAATAAATAAATTTTACATAAGACGATTTGAAATAAGAAATTTTAAAACTAAAAAATTGCCGGTCATTTTAAGACGTAGGATTTTTTTCATTTTAAAAAGGCGAACAACGGGATCGTATAATTTATAATATTTGCGCATTTTAATATGATTTAATTTTTATTTACAATTATTTCGCGAAAATGCGGGCAAATAAATTATAATGTCACACATCTGCTGTTTTGCAGATTGTAATCTTTTAGGAACTCCAAAGTAATAACGTAATCGATTCTCACTGAGACAGGTGAGAAACTGTGAGACTGAAACTGACTTTTGTTTTATTAAACAATTATTAAATAATTAATTTTATATTAACTAAAATTAATTTAATTTTTGACATCAATAA
>SCLH01000184.1:26851-39658 GCA_004367855.1 Oikopleura vanhoeffeni
CTGCCTCTCAATCATATGCAGCGCTAGCCTCACCAGACCTGTCGCGCCAGTAGTGTGGTACTTATAGAGTCAAGATGGACGTTCGCAGTTGTGAGTCAACCCTAAATTTGGGTACAAAAGATACCGACTCATTCAATCACTAGACCAACTCACGCCAAGGACCATGCATCGGCAAGACGAGCCTGTGAAATTTTTATTCGAAGTGCTGGGTACTTTGTATGCTAAACGAACCCGATTAAACATTATCAGGCATAAAATTTTGAATCCTTCAGTGAACATAAATTGATGAACAAAAGGCCACAAATTGATGACAATCAAAAATGATGATGAAAATTTCCACCGTTTTGTTCACAGTGAAAAATTCTATCAATGGTCATTTTTCATAAATTGGGATTAAGGGGGTGATGGCAGTGATTTTGAAGGCTCCGTACGGCGAAACCAATTCAGATGAAACATTTCTGAGGAACACAAATGATTAATGTGTCCTTTATCTTGGGATTCAATTTGACAATTCAGTATCAAACCCATCAACCACCTGGTTAACCGCGGTTAAACACACGTCCCTTGGTTTTCTTCAAAGAAACAAGGATCCTAGAGCGTATATCCCCTATTCACACTTTTGTGAATATCCCGGCCCTGATTAGGTAACTTTTTTTCCGTTGTTTGTTCCGTTCTCCTTCCGTTTAACTTTGTTCCGTTCTCAAATGATCGCGACAAAACTGATTGGGTGTTCTAAAACAAAAGTTACCTTAGGAAACGTAGTGTGTTTTTAAGTAGTAGGGCCAGGATATTCACAAAAGTGTGAATAGGGGATATTTAGGAGCTTATTTCGAGATTTGGTGAGAATAAGGAAAATTGTCCGAATTTGAGTGAAACGGTTCTGTTTTTTTCGATTTTTGCCTCAGGGCCCCTGAGTCAGGGGTCAGCAATCTGGTTGAATGTGGCGAAAGAGGGTGTTTTTTCGACGTTTTGATAAAGGCTTTTTTTGTGGAAATGCAAGAAACGTCATTACCGGAATGTACCAAGTCCAAGGGTGGTGAACATTAAATCGGTCGTACTTCTTGAATTTCCGCCTGATTGCCTGTAAATCGGCAAAAAAGTGCGCGAAATGGACAATTTTGAATATGAAAGTGAGAATTATAAAATTTAAATCCCACCAAAAGATTCCTTGGGTACAGTTTGCTGACAACGATATTAGCAACTATGGTCTGATTTCAAACAGAAACGGTGCTAGAGATCAAAAAATAATTTTGATGAAAAACTTTAATTTTTTTCTAGAATCCGTGCTCAAAATCAGACCATGGTTGCTGATACCGTTTCCAGCAAACCATACCCACGGATTTTTTATTTATGAAAATACTCAAATATGCCTATCTTTTGGCTTTTGGAAAACGCCTATCTTTTTGCCTGATAACGTTTGGAAAAAACTCTTATCTTTTTACCTGATAACGTTTGAAAAAACGCCTATCTTTTGCCTTTCACCTACACGAACTTCTGGAAGAAAAAGTATACGCCGAACTTCTGGAAGAAAAAGTTTTTGTTTTCAGATTCGTGAGCGGAGTAGGCTTACGTAGATTTTTGCGTATGTTTCACGCCGGACCCTGCTGTATTTCCCAGAAATTTTCCCTCCGTTTTAATTCGAACGATTTCAAAACCAATTATACCAAAAACCAGATGTTGAAAAAGATCATATTTATTTCGAAATTTTTGGTTACTTTGTATACTTTTTGCATATTTTTTAGGATCATCAGAGCACTATCTCAGATAGTCAATCTGAGGCCAATTCTCTCATAATAACATTATATGTATCTATTTTTGTCATGATTGAATAACAGCACCTACACATAGTGGCCATTTAGAGTTTTTATTGGCTGCCGAAGGTCATGAGTAATTTACAGTGTATCGTGGGAATATATTTTCCAATGTTATGGAATTGATTAAATTAAGCCCTAATTTAATTATTAGGGGTCAGATAAATTTCGTACATTTATAGTGATTTGATCGATCAGTAGGTATTGCGAGGCATTACGTCATGCCTAGCGTGTCCACCAATCGTCCACCTTTTTTTCGCTAAATTTGTTGCGCAAAAATTGCGTAATTTTTGGAAATTAGTTTTGCCGAAAAAAATAAAGTATTTTATTCTCGAGAATTATTATTTTGTCAATTTAGATTTTATTTATTTTTTATTAAAATGTCACTTGCTGGACGAGTTTGTTTGGTTACAGGGGCGAGTAGAGGAATCGGAAAGGGATGCGCAAGAGCTCTCGCAGCACAAGGTATTTTATAAATTATATTAAAATGTTCGTTTGAAAAGCAGAAATTTTCTTTGGACTGACGTTTTTAAATTTCAGGATAAGATGCATTGCTCATAGCATTTACTTTCATAAAATAAATACAAAAAATAGGCGAGCTCAAATTTCTTGTGGATTTTGCTATCTATTCTTTATAGTTGTTGAAGTGCACTGTATCATGTCACCCAGTTGTACGTAGACTATAAATTATAAAAGGCTGTCACCCACAAAAGCCAAATGGAACTTGGAAATATGAAAAAACTGTAAAGGCCGTTTTAAAGTATTTTTGCACAGAATTCAAAAAAATTCTGTGATTTTGTTGATTCTGTTGATTTTTTTCAATTTTTCAAAAAAATCAAATTCCAGGATCTTCAAGACACTAAAAACAACCCATAAGTTATGGGCCTTTTACCAACGGAACTCCATCTCAAAAACGTTTACTATCTCTATAGCGCGTGTTCGCATTCCACCAAATTGGTTATGTTGGTTATTCCACCAAACATTATGTTGTCTTAGTGATTGTCTTGAGGATGATTATAGGCAAGGGTGCTTGATATTGGGACCGCTAAATTTGATCGGTGTGTAATCACACAAGCAATTACTAAGATAATCACTTAGACAACATTAGTGGGATTCGAACTTGCGCTATACGTCTATTATAGCTAGCATTTCCACCATTATTTCGATAGCCTATAGAGATAGTAAACGTTTTTGAGATGGAGTTCCGTTGGTAAAAGGATAATGACGATTTGAAATAATGATTTTAAAATAGGAATTTAAAATTAAAAAATGGTTATTTTTCTGGTCATTATACAGTAACTCTTAACCTGTACGCACTCATGTACACTATTGTACGAGATTGACCTTTTCGACCCACAAGTGTCTGTAGAATTTTAACCGCTGAATTATATTTTTTGAGATTCACCATGATTATTAAAAATTGTCTGAAATTTTTAAATATCGAACTAAACATTGATTGGCATTAATATCCTCTGAGTTAAATTTTCTCGAAAGGACAAAAAAAAATATATTTGAGTTCTCCTCTTTGAGTCAGAAAACGACTCAAAAAAACTTACTGCACTTTAAGTGTGCAAATATTCGTATACGGTAACTATCAGGGAGAACTCGAAATTGTACGCGAATTCCGATATTTAGATTAAAATGCTGTGAGATAATTTTTATGAAGTTATAGCGCTTGAAAATGAGAAACGTTTTTTTTTCCGGCACTTCTGTCTCACAAATTTACGATTAAAATTTATCGAGTTGTTATTATGATTTTACGGATCCAAAAAAATCCTGAAATACAAATTGTTTGGCCATTCGAACCATTTTTTAAAAATGAAATCCGACTTTTATTTTTCGACGCGAGCGCTTTTACGGTGAGTTTATTGAATTTAAAAAAAAACATGAAATTAACTGGTAAATTTGAAAAAAAAATCATACATTTGAACTCGGGTATCATAAATATCAACCCAACTTACCGATAAATATTTCTCTAGTATAAAACTAATTTCTCTTGAAGTTAATCAATGACAAGCTTTAACCCCTAATTATTTATTTATTTGATATTTTTTTATTTTTATCTGTTTTGAATGAACCACCGGGACCTGATATTCGGGCACTACGGGATATGGAGGCTCTGCCCACATGTTCCGCAGCGCCATTCAGAGCGTCGCAAATATAATTACAGAGAAGGACCAGATAAAACGTCACTACCCTTCTGACGTCACAGACTAGACGAGCAACATAAAAATTACACTAGGGCAGGATCTTCGATATATCGAAATTTTTCGAAAAGTTGGCAAATACGTGGAATGAGCAAACTTAGATTTGTAGGATGGCGTTTTTTCATTTCGATGACTGAATTTTCTTAGCGGTCCAATAAACTGACGATTTTTGGCCGTTTTTCATGATTTTTGGCCTAAAAAATCTATCTCCTCCGAGGTTTAGTTTCAAAATTAGGCCAAAATTTTTAAATTATACCTTGTGGCATTTTGAAGGGTTGTACAGGGTGTAAGGTTTTTACCTTCTTTTTTCCACTTTACCTTATTTCCGACCGTTTGTTCCATATTTCGATGCGATTGAACATATGATTTTTATGGTCATTTTCGAAAAAATTCCGAAAAAAAAGTGCTTTGATTTTTTCGAAAGTAGGCTCAAAAGAAAGCCAGTGGAAACAAAAGTTGGCTTACGTCAAGTCGATATTTTGAAGTTTTAGTGGTCAAATTTGGAGCAAACGTTATTTTTAACTTCATCTTTCAAAAAAATACTTGGTAAAAAACGAAAAAATGCGAAATTTCGAATTTTTTTTTTGATGATTGGCTTCTTAGTACACTTTAATTATCACTCCCCGTATCAATTTGGAGCATTTCAATTGCTCTAAAGATCTTTATTAAATCAGACATGACACCCCTTGAGGGGTAATGGTCGCTGGTTTATGAGGCCTTAGGGGCAATATAAATGCGCCAAAATAACCCAGGGTGATAAAAAGTGACCAACCGACCAAATCATCAAAAACAATTTCGCGTTTTTTTATTTTTTTCTGAGTATTTTTTTAAAAATGAAGTTCAAAAATAACGTTTGCTTTTATTTAACCCCTAAACTTCAAAATATCACCTGACGTACAGCCAACTTTCTGATCAGTGTTTCAGTAGCTTTCTTTTCAGCCTACTTACAAAAAAATCGAAGCACTTTTTTTTTTCGACAATTTTCTCGTGGGTCCTTAAAAAAATCATACTTCGAATTTAAGGTCGAAATCGCAAAAAAGTGCTCGAGTTTATTGTTCGTATTTGTGTAAGCTAGCTTAGTAAAAAATGAATGAATTTTATAATTTTTCCTAGGAGATAGGTTTTCCGACAAATAATTGCCAAAAAACGGTGGTTTTTCTTACATTCTAGAAAAACTAAAGCAAATTAGAAAAACTGGTCGATTTTATTTTTGGTCTACCACTTTTACAAATTATGTCAAAATTTCAGCCAATTGCAACATAAAACCTAGGAAAAGATAGTTATACTATTTTGGCTTGGGTCCTCTCGTGTCGCTTATGTGTGGGGGAGTGTATGCATACAAAAACGTTTTGGCACATCTTGCATGCAAGCTAAAGGCTAGTTCTACAAACTGACTAATCTCAATAATATCACCGACGCCCTGGTTGGCTAAAATTTTATCGAGAAAACTCAATTCTAGCGACCAGTACCCCCTTAAGGGGGTGGTGTTACTGATTTTTGGGATTTCAGAGGCGTCGTACGGTTAGACAAATGCAGACTGGAAATTTTTGAAACATACATTAGAAAGATATATCTTTGATCTCACGATTCCATTTAACAGTTTAGTACCACTCTCACCAACCATCTGGTTAATCGCGGTTAAAGACGAGTTCCTCAGCTTTTTTCAAAGAAACAAGGATCCTAGAGCTTATATCNGAAAGTTTTGAGATTTGGTGAGAATTGTCTGAATTTTAGTGAATCGGGTCTGTTTTTTTCGATTTTTGCCTCAGGGGTCAAGAATTTGGCTGAATGTGCCGAAAAAGGGTGTTCTTTGGACGTTTTGATAAAAGGCTTTTTATGAGGAAATGCCAGAAACAGCATTTTCGGAATATTACAAGCCCTAGGGATGGGGAACATCGAATCGGTCGTAATTATTCGAATTTTGCCCTGATTGGCTGTAAATTGACAAAANATAATTAGAAAATTTAAATGTCACCAAAAGATTCCTTAGGTATGATTTCCTGTAAACGATATTAGCAACTATGGTCTGATTTTCAACACACACAGTGCTAGAGATCAAATCATAATTTTAATGAAAAACTTTAATTTTCTTCTATAATCCGCTGTGGTCAAAATCAGACCATAGATGCAAATATTGTTTTCAGGAAATCGTACCCAAGGAATCTTTTGGTGACATTTGAATTTTCTAATAATCACTTTTATTTTCAAACTTGTCATTTTCGCGCACTATTTTGTCGATTTACAGCCAATCAGGGCAAAATTCAAAAAATTACGACCGATTCGATGTTCACCACCCCTAGGGCTTGTAACATTCCGAAAATGCTGTTTCTGGCATTTCCTCAAAAAAAGCCTTTTATCAAAACGTTCAAAAAACACCCTTTTCGGCACATTCAGCCAAATTCCTGACCCCTGAGGCAAAAATCGAAAAAAACAGGACCGATTCACTAAAATTCAGACAATTTTCTAGATTCTCACCAAATCTCAAAATTTTCCGGTATAAGCTCTAGGATCCTTGTTCTTTTAAAAAAAGCTGAGGGACTCGTCTTTAACCGCGGTTAACCAGATGGTTGGTGAGAGTGGTACTAAACTATTAAATGGAATCGTGAGATCAAAGATAGATATTTCTAATGTATGTTTCAAAAATTTCCAGTCTGCATTTGTCTAACCGTACGAAGCCTCTGAAATCCCAAAAGTTACTAACACCACCCCCTTAAGGGGGTACTGGTCGCTGGTTTTATGAGGTATTTGCGGCTTTGAAAATGGTCCAAATTGATTTGGGATGATAACCAAGTGTGCTACCGACCAAATTATCAAAAAAAATTTTTCCAAATTTTCGTGTTTTTTCGATTTTTTTCTCATACGGGATATGTTATAATTTGAGCTGCTTTCTAAATAAACTCTGGGAAGAGATAGATTTTGAAATTTGGTCAAAGGACACCTTGTACTGGTAACGTATCTCTGAGTGTATCGGAACAAAAAGTCATTGACCAATGGTTTTGACAAGATTAAGGGTAGATCTACAACATGGCTATTCCTAATTGTCCCATAGTTTCTCGGTTAGGCTGATTTCTCATCCGGAAAAATCAATTCCAGCGACCAGTACCCCCTTAAGCGCAGATTTTTTACAAGTAAACATTTAACTTATTAGCAACTGCGTACTTACGTTTACTTTTAATTGAACGAAAAAAATTTGGCCAGTTTTTGCTCTCTAGCCGCTAGAGTCTAGCGCAGGGATCGGCAAAACTGGATTGCATCGTATTGGATCGTATCGTTTTTTCCCGATACGATCCGATNGATATATCATTAATTTGCATGAAAATAAGATTTATTTGTTTGAATTAGTTTGTAACTTGTTTGCGCGGGAATTTTTAAAAATTGCGGTCAATTTTTTTAAATTGCGGTCAAACTCATTTAATTTACAAAATAGCGGTCAAACCATCAAATTTCCAGAAATTTGCGGTCTTCACATACAAATCTCAAATTGCATCAATTTCTATAAAAATTGCGGTCAAAACCATTAAAATGTCCATGTTAGGTCGATTATAAAAATTTCATCTGATCAGAAAATATGTTAAAAGTTTGCGGTCATAACGTCAATTTTTGAAAATTACCGTCGACTTTTCCCGAATCGGCAATTTTCGATACGGTATCTATTTTTCGATCTTGTTCGATGTCGATACGACTCGAGCTTCTCCGATAAGGTTCGAGTTACGTATCGACTTTTCCGATATTGTCGATTGGATCGGATTGAGTGACCACCCTTAATTTACCATATATGGATCGATCGTACTGCCCCTAATTAAGTCAATATGGATCGATCGACTACCCCTAAATTTTTAATCATATTGGATCGGATCGACTGTCCCAATTTTAATCAATTAAGTCGATAGACTGCCCCTGAAATTTAAATCATATGTGGATCGGATCTGTATCGGGAAAAAAAACGATACACCAATAATTCCAATAGCGAATGCAATCAGTTTGCCGATCCCTGCGCTAGACTCTAGCCGGCTAGAGAGCAAAACAGGCCAAATTTTTTCGTTCAATAAAAGTAAAGCGTAAGTACGCAGTTGCTAATTAAGTTGAAAATGTTTACTTGTAAAAAATCTCGCTAAAGGAGTACTGGCGCATCTGAGAGACTCGGACATGAAATTTTCCAGATGTAGTTTTAAAAATGTTTTTTTCTGAAAGTATGGACAAAAAAGTTGATTCAGATTCTTTTTATTTTCATTGTCATAAAAAAAGTATTTTCATTCGCGATGTGAACATATTCAGTGTGATTTTTCAAATTTGAAATTTCTGAGAATGAATCGCGGTTTCCAAAAAGACGAGATACCAAAAATGCAAATGTCGATAGGGGCTTTGCGCGACCTCAAGGATCGTATACATACCCAGTTTAGGTTTCTCCTGTTGCCGTCAAAATCAGGGATGGAGTAGTATTTTCTTCTCCGAGCACTCAAATAAGGCCAAAAAAGCAGTTTTTTGCTCATTTTAAGCGCCGGATGAAATTTTTGCAGTTAATAGATGAACTTGGGGTTCTGCCCACGTTCTCTGTGGCAATAAAGAGCTACTAAAAGTATCTCTATCTTCAAAACTCAAGGGACGGAGTAGGCCTTTGGAGTGAAATAGTGCCACTTTTGAAAGGTCGTTTCTGAGTGGTCGTGCCAATCAGAGCCTTTCGATGTGTTTTCTGAAAGCAAGATTAAGTCAATTTATCCCTAAACTGAAAATCACAATTTCCGGCGTTTTCAGTAACTTCATTGAGGCGACGGCTGAAACCCCTGTTTTTGGCCTAAAAATTGCCGACCCAGTACTCCTTACAGGGGTAGCTGGTCGCTGAATTGATTTTTTCGGATGAGACCAGCTAACCGAGAAGACTATGGGACAATTGAGGAATAGCCATGTTGTTAGATATATCCCCTTAATCTTGTCAAAAAAACGATGGTCAATGACTTTTGTTCCTGCGTACTTACGTTTACTTTTAATTGAACGAAAAAAATTTGGCCTGTTTTTGCTCTCTAGCCGCTAGAGTCTAGCGCAGGGATCGGCAAAACTGGATTGCATCGTATTGGAATTATTGGATCGTATCGTTTTTTCCCGATACGATCCGATCCAATATGATTAAAATTTAGGGGCAGTCTATCCGATCTAATATGATTAAAATTAAGGGACAGTCGATCCGATCCAATATGATTAAAATTTAGGGGTAAGTCGATCCGATCCAATATGACTAAAATTTAGGGGCAGTCGATCCGATCCAATATGATTAAAATTAAGGGGTCAATCAATCCGATCCAATCGAACCATATCGGAAAAGTCGATACGTATCGAACCATATCGGAGAAGTCGATCCGTATCGAAAATCGAACCAGATCGAAAAATAGATACGTATCGAAAATTGACCCATATCGGAAAAGTCGATCGGTAAATTTTCAAAAATGAAGTTTGACCGCAAATTTTAACAATTTTCTGATCAGACTGCAAATTTTTATAATCGACCGCTAACATTGGACATTTTATGGTTTGACCGCAATTTTTAGAAAATTGACTGCAAATTTGAGAATTTTATGATGAGACCGCAAATTTTGGAAATTTGATGGTTTGACCGCTATTTTGTAAATTAAATGGTTTGACCGCAATTTAAAAAAAATTGACCGCAAATTTTAAAAATTCCGCGCAACAAAGTTACAACTAATTCAAAAAAAATCTTATTTTTCATGACAAATTAAATAGTATATTAACCGATATGGTCATCAAAAAAATCGTATTGGATCGGATCGGTACCGATACGATCCAATACAGTTAAAATTTTACCCCTTTCGATACGATCCGATCCAATCTAGTTTTTATTTCACCCCCTTCGATACGATCCGATCCAATCTAGTTTTTATTTCACCCCTCCTCGATCCGATCCAATACGTTTTTTTTTCTTCATGCCGATCNAAGGCCTCTTGTAAATTATTAAGCTGAAAGTAACTTTTGAGTAAGGCTTCTTTGAACAGAAAAAACAATTGAAAGATCTTAAATGGTCCAAATAACAGTGGCAACAACGTCCGTAACTTGTATCCTTATGTTTTATTATAGGTGCGAAAGTATACATCACCGGTCGCAGTTTGACCCCTTTGCAACAAACTGCTGAAGAATTGGGTAAACTAGTGGTGCCAGTCGTTTGTGACCATTCCGCCGACACAGCCATTGAAGATTTATTTAAACAAATAAAAGAAGACAATGATGGAAGACTCGATTTCTTAGTTAACAATTGCTTCTCAGCCGGACCAGCTCTGCTCGGAAAAGATGCGGACAAAAATGTCAACAAGTTCTGGGAGCAAGATC
This sequence comes from Oikopleura vanhoeffeni, assembly GCA_004367855.1. Lineage (NCBI taxonomy): Eukaryota > Metazoa > Chordata > Appendicularia > Copelata > Oikopleuridae > Oikopleura > Oikopleura vanhoeffeni. The sequence goes on from SCLH01000184.1 coordinate 37,203, forward strand.
CACTCGTTTGGGATGAGGTAATATATTAAACGGATTATTAACAAAAATAATTTAAACGGAACTGATTTTGATGAATATTATTCGCAAAAATATGATTTTAACGAAAGTTATCGAAAAAAATTAAATTTGAAAATAAACAACATTTGTATTTCACCGAAACTAATTTTAATCTTTGGAGGCTCCAATTTAAAGGCTTGATTTTGAGCGTTTATATGGTGATAACTACACAAACAAGTAATCTATTGTTTCAGTGTTCTGAAAGCATAGGTGCGGAATTTTCAAATTATTAAAAGATCTCAAAAATATTAAGATTTATAAGTGAAAAATTCTATTTTTGAAACTATGGTGTTCTTGAATGTATTTTTAATACATTTTGTAAACTTTAATCTCAGAATTTGAGATCTTATCTGAGACAATCATAAACCTCAATTTAGGGGGTAACAAACTTGTCATAATGTGTCAATAATCACGACCGATTATTGACACATCCTTAAAACCCGAAAAACATTATTTTATGGCCACACTTTGGCCATATAAATAGAATGCTCAAATTTGCGGTCGATTTCCGGCCACCATATTCTCGCCAAAAATAACTCCTGGTCACCTTGTGACCACTATTTTTGAAACTGTATATCCCTTTAACACCTTTTGGATGATTTGAGAGATGTGGGTTGAGGGAGCCAATCCTAACACTCCTGAGACCCCTTCTAGCCACTCATGAGGCCGCTTTCTCTTCTTTTCAGCCCACATCTCTCAAATCATCCAAAAGGTGTTAAAGGGATATAACTTAGATTATTTCTCAAACATGCATCAAATCAATCTACACATTTTGATCACAAATAAAAAAAAAGAACAAACACCAAAACAAGCCTCAGAGTTTCCATCCACAGGAAAACCATTTTATTCTGAATGAACATGACTATTAACAGAATTGTCACCTTTATAATATTTCTATGGACTATTTAAAACATAAGATTATATTTGATTTTGGGCACTTAAACCGCGCGCTTAATTTAAAGTGCCTAAGATTTTGGATTTTTTAAGCCACAGAGAAAAAATAAGAATTTGTTTTTATTTTGGGCACGTAAACTTTCCGCTTCAATTGCCAAAAACTTTGGCACTTAAAATATAATATTATTGTGTTCTGATCGTATTTCATAATATTTTATGATTGCAATCAGCGAAGAAACGGTCGATACGTGAATCTCTCGCAGAGTATTTTTCTTCATCGTATAAACTTAATTAACCGCACTTCAACGCAAATTGTGATCAAAGCGCTATATTAAACCATCTGGTAAATAAATAAAATTCTTTGTTAATATTTTTTTTTCAGGTAAATAGAGTTGGTCTCCGCGCAAATTACATCGCTTCTGTATATGCTGCCCGATTGATGGTACCTAGAGGAGATGGCATAATTGTTAATATGTCATCTGCTGGTGGTCTAGCTTATATCTTTAACTCGGCGTATGGTGTCGGAAAAGCTGCTCAGGACAGAATGGCACTTGATTTTAATGTAGAACTAGAAGGGACAGGAGTTAAAGCATTAGCAGTTTGGCCAGGAGCCGTAAGAACCGAATTTGTCATGGAAGATATAATCGAAAATAACAGGTATGAAAACAGAACTATAAATTTACCTGAAAGGTCATCTACTGTAATAAAATTTAATTCAGAGAGGTAATTCCGCCACTTTTTAAACATGTTTTGAAAGTCCAGAACAATCTAGCGCCAAAAAAGTACGGTGGTTTCTGTCTACAATGACAATTTGGGGAACATATGAGAAAAACCTACGCTTTTTTATTATTTTTGGCCGTCGTATTATAAAGACAATTTGAGAGATGGATCCAAAGAGTATATTGTGGAAAATATCTATATGGATCAACGGCCCTCGGAGTATAAATCCTAACTATTTAAAAAATGCGAAATCTGAGGCCAATCAAATGGTTGATTCTTTCCTAATCTGACCAATGAAATCGGCCTATTCCTATTTCCATGGTTTTGATTGGGTGCTAATATCTTGCGTTGTTGGTATCATTCAAATAGTTAGGATTTATACTCTGAGGGCCGTTGATCCATATATCAATCACGAAACTTCATGGTCGTTATTTACTAAAATTCCTTTTTTAAGTTTCACCTACGTTTCTTTCGGGTCCACGAAAGAGATCGTTTTAAGATTTGGGACCTTCATGGCTGTTAGTTTCTAAATTTTACGTTTGGAAACTTCCTGCGTGATAATTACTTATTTTCTCGTTTCGAAACTTCATGGCACTTATTTACTAAGTTTACACATTTTCAATAAAATTAAAGGTAGCTCTGTCTAGGTGTCGCCCCAGAGTCAAAGTAAGAAAGCAAAAGAGAAACGCAAAACAGACGCTGATTTCTTAATTTTTTATCCTTTCTCTCGAGGCTTTCCACCGTTATTGTTTTGGAACTACCTAGGCGAATATTATAACATATTG
>SCLH01000184.1:73337-86072 GCA_004367855.1 Oikopleura vanhoeffeni
GGTTGTATCATATATCACTGAAAAGCCAATAGCGCCGAAATTCTGTAAACATTTGATGTTTTTTTTAACATATTACTCAAAGTTCATCATGAAATGTTAAGAGCCTCGGTGCTATTTGATAGATTTGCACTTTTTCAATTTTTTTCTCTGTATTGTTAACTTTTTGCCATTTTAAAATTTCCCAATAAAATTTTTTTGAACGTAAGAGCTTACTTCGTTTAATCTTTTTTTTATATCAATTATTTTTACTTTATAAATCGTCTTTAAAAACATTCAAAAAACGCGCCTTTGCTATCGAAGGTGTATAAATTAAGGCAAATTTATTTTTTTATTAATTAGGAACCGTTAAAGCCGACCCATCCACTGTTTGATTTTATCAAATTTGTTTATATACGATTTTTACGTCAAAATCGAAAATTTAAAATTTTGAAAAAAGACGAAAAAACCCGAAACTTTGGCACATCGAAAAAAATATTTTTTTTCATGAGTTGAATGAAATAAATTTTATACGGTTGATGCTTATACGGTTGGCTAACCAATTTGGCAAGTTTCGGTGTAATATTTTTTTTGATTCTAGATTAATGAGGGCTTTGATGGATTTCTCCCAAACCGTAGTTTTGTTCAAAAATTATGGTTCAGAATATGAACAAGAGCGAAGAAACAAAACGAGGACATATTTGAAAAACATAAAAGGTGGCATTCTCATTAATTTTAGCCGGTGATTCTAGAAAAATAATTTTGAAAATTTTGAAACATGAAATTTTACACCCAAAATCTTTTTTATTTTTTTTTGAAATTTGTGAATAAAAAAAAAATAGCGACTTTAACTTTTTTCATGCATGTTTACATATTTTCTGACTGCTGTTTAAAAAATCATAACATGTTCATTTGTCATTTTTTGTCGACTTTTTTTAGAAATATTATTAAAAATTTTCGCAAATCAAGTCCAAAAATTTTTATAAATGCTTTTTTAAATTTTTTTTCAGAAATCAGGCCGAATCAGTTTTGTTATTTTCTGGTATCTATTTGATTTCCGTATTTCAACCGATGGAAGGGTCAATCAAATATCGTTTCTAAACTTCTGATGAAATTTACAACACTTGCTTGCGATACCGGTTTGTGCCATTTGGCACGCAATTTTTAAAAATTTCATTATTTTCAAAAAAACTTAATTAAATTTTTGGTGTTATAGGCTACTTTTCTTTTCAAAGTCAGTAAATTTTTTTATATTTAAACGCAATTGAAGGTCAATTTTTTTCCTAAAAAGCTGTTTTTATTGTTTTTTCAAGGAAATAAAACTTTCATATCAAGGAAATTTTTTCATATAATGATTCTCCTACTCATTAGCGCATAACACCCGAAAATGCCTGAAGTTTATGAATATTGCCTTCAAAAAAAATCTCATATCGGGTCAAGTTGGAAATGGGGTTATAATGAAAAGTGGTTTTTGATATTTTAACAGATACTTAAGTATGTTGAGAAATTAAAAATATAAAAGTTTGCAAGAATGAACACTTTTATTAAAGATCAAAAATAAAAAATAAATTTTCACATTTTTTTCTTACATAAATCACTCCGAAAAAATGAACCAATCTGCCACATCGCTGCTACCCCTTCAACTATTTATAAAATGGAAAAAACTGTTCAAATTATGACGTCATTTCAAACACTTACGCGTTTTTCATTTTTGAACGAAAAATTTGTTTTGAAAAAAACTTTCGACGATATCAGGCCTCCTCTTGTTCTTACCTCTTTAGTCCAATTATAAGTATCTTCTACTGCGTGTTTACTGGAATCTATCGTATTTTTTATCATAGTTTCGGTCTTTAGTCTAGTAGAATGAATACGGCCAACATTTAGCTCTCTTCGATCGTACCCTCTGGATAAATTTCTTCTAATGTAAGTATCATAATTCTGAAACGAAATTTATTTATGACTTAGTCCATAAAATTACATTTAATATTTCAAAATTTTGTGTGAAAACGCTAAAAAACCACAATTTATGAAAACTCAAATAAGGATTGTGTAAGATTTTGGTAATTTTACAGAAAAAAAATGATTATTAATTTCAAATTATTTCAATTTCAAAAATTTGAACCCTGAACACTGAGAACTAGCAATTTTGATCAACTAAATACTGCATATCATATATGCAGCATATGAAAGTTTAGCTTCTTTTACAAAACAATTTCAAGAGGATAAAGGTGATACACCAAACAAAAATAAAATCACACATTTTTCTCGTGACCGCGTTCTAGCGTTTTTGAATTTGGAATGTTTCTTACCTTGACGATGCGGGTAATCATATCACTTGTACTGATACCCTCAGTTCTGTAAGTCGCCACAAACATTCCCAAGCTTTTTGGAAGAGCATAACTATCTGAAAAAATAAAATTAAATTGGCGACAATACCTGTTATACATAACGGTATGTACTTTAACTGAGTCAATATCTTTAAAAATGGTTTAAAAAGAGCGTAAATCGTGGAATAAATGATTTTATTCAAAAATATTTCAAATTTTTCACTTTTTTAAGACAACTCAGAATCGCAGTTACTGCTGTAATTTATTCCAAAACATGTTTTAAAATCAAAAGTGCAGACTTTTTCCTATGAAGGATATGACATTGATTTTTGCGCCAGTGCCAATATTACCAAGAATAGGACAGTGAAAAATCAACCGCATTGAAATATTTCTAAATTTGTCTCAATGCAATTACTTAATGTGGAATCAAAAATATACATCAAGGAGCTAAACTTTTAAAAAAATTACAAACCGTCTTGTCCGCCAATCGTATAGGGATCTTCGTCATGTCCAATAAAATCAATTTTGTGTTTGTTGAAAAATTCTAGCGAATATGTCCATGGCGCATCGGGCAAAACAACGTCTACATAACGACAGTGGCGAAGAGCATCGTATCGTTCTTCGTCAGTCATCACAGTTCTTCCTTTGTATTTGTGTACCAGAACTTAGGGTCAAATAATGTATTTGATAGTAGCTATTACTTATTTATCTTATTTTATCATGTATAGTTATTATGCATTAATATTCATCAACATTACGGCGTGAGTTTCCAGTAGTGTCGAGACTTGAAGTGATTCGAGAACATGCTTCCAACAAAGCTATACTTTTGGCGATTTTTAATCCCTAGCCCAAACTTTTCTCAATATTTTGTTTCGAAAAAGGATATAGAAGGGGATAAAAACATCTCTTTTGGAAGCCTGATTCGAGAACATGCTATTTATTTGGCCTCTAACCAACTTGAGTCTCAACAATCATTTATTGCCTCGACGCTTCTTGGAGCTCACAAGGTACATTTGACTATTTTACATTTTATAAGTAGTAAATGTCTGAATGTCAACGGATTAATGTCAACGTATAATGCTTAACTCCCGTAGTGTCTTTTGCGCTATCCGTGGCGCAATGGCCTTTATCGCAATTTCGGACCCTTAATCGTGTATGAATGAAAATTTACAAAGTGATCGATCGACTATTTGGATAATTGACGTTTGTGCGTTTTTTTTTCAAAAATTCTNCAAAATTATGTTCAAAAATAACGTTTGTGTCAATTTGACCACTAAAACTTCGAAATATCGGGTTGACGTAAGCCAACTTTCTCTTCAGTGTTTCTCAAGTTTTCTTTTGAGCTTATTTACGAAAAAATCGAAGCACATTTTTTTCGGAAAATTTTTCACGTGACCTTGAAAAATTCATATTTTTTGTTCAGGGCCGAAATTTGACAAAAACCCACCTACAAAGTTTCTGTTTGTTAAGAGCTAGCTTTTGCAAAAATTAAAGTAAATTTTGAAATTTAACCTAGGAGGAGATAGATTTTCCGATGAAAAAAGTCAAAAACCGCTATTTTGGACCGGTTTTTTACGTATTCTAGAATAAATTTAGCACTTATCAACAAAAGCTCAACAACAAAGTTTTGTATACTAATTATACAGGTTATGTTAAAATTTAGGTTCATTTCAAAATAAAACCTGGGAGGAGATAGATTTTCCGTTTTGGCTTAGGTGGCTCTTGTGCCGCTTATGTGTAAAGGAATGTGGTCATACAAAAAAGTTTTGGCAAATTTTTTTCGCAAGTTGAAGGCTAGTTCTACAAACTGGCTAATCTGAATAATACCCTTGAAGCCGTGTTTCGCTAATATTTTATCGAGAATATGTCAATTCAGGGACCGGGATACCCTTTAATAGAGCATTTCTAGAAGTCATTACTTCCGAAATAATGATAACAGAAGAATGCGTAGGCAAAAGAAAAGAGAGAAGGAATCACGAGAAAGAATTGTTCTAATAAAATTTAAGACTCATTTTACATGAGAATGATGATAAAAACATTGAATTTTTTTTGCAGATACGATACTCAAATTGGCGACGGTTCAATAATTTTAATTTGAAAATGTCAAATTCACCCTAAATTCGTGTTATTTATGCACTTGTTTGTGAGAATCGGCGAAAATGAGAGAATTTTTAATTTTCTTCTTCACATTTGATGACTTTTTATTAATTTTTTCAACAAATTGTTTTTATAGGACTGTGGAGAATTTTTTGAAAAATATGATTATCATTGAAAAAATATGTGTTGATAATGAATCGGTTATAAATTATAACTTATAATGCTTAAATCAAACGCAACGCCACGGATGGCGCAAAGACACTACGGGTCCAGAGATTGTCGGCCACTACGGGAGTTAAATTCTACATTTTTTTGCTCTAAAAGTTATTCAATATCCAAAATTTTGACCTTTTTTATAAGTTTGGGAGTTTAAACTTATCTGAGAGTCAAAATAGATTTTTTTCTGTCGTCAAAAAAAGTATTGAAGAAAAATTAAATAAATTAAGTTATATTCACCCCGAGAAAAACATAGGTAGACGTAATTTCAAACGTATAAGGTGAGGCACATGAAATATATCTTTTGCCAATTAAGCTATCGGTACTCAAAATTGCATCCAATTAATGCATTTTCGGTCTGATATTCATTCACAGGATATTTCTTAAATCAATAAAATTATCAATTTAGGGATTTTTAAGCTAGCATAACAATTACATGCTGTTTATGCAATGCATAATATGCATTAAGACGCTTCATTTACGAACCCGCAGCTGAGAGATACAGGAGGAGGCAATAATTAAAAAAAATCATAGGGGGGTTTTCGACGTTTATAATAATACAAAATCCGAGAATATGATCGGTTGACAGCCCAAATTCAAGCCGATTTCATTAGCAATGCTAATTTAGCATATTAAATAATTTATGATTTTGATTGACTGCAAGTATTCCATGCTGTTTTTCAATCAGACACGGAGAACCCGTAGTCCGTGATGTACAAAAATAGTGCATTTAGGTGTGTTTTTTGAGGTGTCCGAAATTCAATTTCTGAGTAAGTGTCGAGACTAAAATTGATTTGTCAGAACTTAAGGTGATTTGCGCCATGATTTTAAGCTTATTGTATAATAACATGGTTTCAAATCACCTTAAGTCTCCACGGCACTTGTAGGTCACAGTGACCTGGTCACTCCGTATAACTTGTCATATCAATTTTTTATTTTTCTTTATTTGACCCTGGCCAGAATATCGTTCGAGCATCCAACGATCAAAGTGACATTTGGAAACATATTTTTAGCTTGCATAAGCTGTCGTGCGTGGCCAGAATGAAAGACATCATAACAACCATCAGCATATAGTCTGCATGGCTTACCTAAGTAAATAAATAAAATAAAGAGCCAAATCACGCCATTTTGAAAAACTTGTCTGATTTTCAAGTGACGTCGAGACCGAAAGTGATTCGTTTAAAATACCATAAGACTGGAAAAGAATTATTCATTTGATTTGTCAAAGAATATCATTAAATGATTCATTACTGGATCCTGTTTCAAGTTTATTATATTTTTCAATTTGCAAGATAAAGCCTAGGCTAGAGGAGAGCTCTGAAAGCTGGTTCATCAAATTTAGTGAAACGAATGACTTGGTCTCGACGCCATTTGAAACTGAAGCGGGATCTGATTTTCATGAAACGTTGAAAACGAACCTGCCATAGCTTCTTCTTTCGTCACGCGAACATATGTATCATCTCCAAAATCTTCGTAGTCGAAAAATACAGCTGGTCCAACATTGTTATGTTTTACTAATTTTTGGTGAAAAATGTTTATAAAAATCTGTAAAATTTGAATGAGAAACAGTCATTTTTTTAAATATATCACAGTTTCTGGCGGTTAAAGTCTGACCTTAATAGAGTTTACTTTAAGCCTANAACATCGACTTTTTCTCAACAATTTTGTTGAACAGGTGATATTAGTTTGTTCAATTGAGTTTTTTCTTCACGTACTAAAGCAAGAAAAGTGACCCGAGACATATATATGGGTGCATAAAAATTCATAAAACGATAACCTTACGCTCAACGTTTTGACAATACATGATTGATAATTTTGTTTGTTTGAATTATTTATACAGTACGAAATTGGACAAAAAGTTCCAATTCTCTCGCAAAAACAAATAGAAAATTTCTATGATTAAGTCTGAATAGAGCATCAAGTTTGAAAAAGAAGCGACTTCTATTGCTGAAAGCTTTTCCGGATAAATTGCAGTAGAGCCGCTCTGATTGGCTATCAAATACTGTATTTGGTCTCACTTATCAAAATATAATATTTTTTGGTTTTTAACATCATATATATCATAACAACTTGTGAAAAATATTATCAATTTATTGCTTAAGCGAGATATTTTTATGAATTATAACTTAATAAATTAAATCCGAGGGTTGTTTAGTAAAAACAATATAACTGGTGAGTTAAGACATGGTTACGCAGCGCCATCCCTGAGGCTGGGTTATTTTTGGATGCAAACCTTCTCAAATGAAGGTCATGTCATTTAAAATTTATTCTGTGATAATTTTTATTTCCACTCTCGATATTTAGTACACAGTGTACTGTACACTAAAAATTATATTTTTTTTAATATCAATATTCTCAGAAATGCTGAGTCAGAATACATCGAACCCCGAGTACCGTATTCTTAATACATCGTGATTCACGATTCGTGAACCAAAACAATATAATTTAGTTATTGTTTAACTGATAGTTTGACTCGTTAAAAACTCTTATAGTCTATTCAACACTTTCCTCCGTCTTTCCATTCTTCATTTTGCAGTTTTCTCAATTCGGCCTGTGCCATTTTTTATATAAAATTAAACTCTAAAAATATGAAAAAAAACGTTATGTACTTTCTTCTATTTAAAAAAAGTTTTCACGATGATGGGGTGATCTGTATCATACGATGCCCTCGCGTGTTTATTTTATTGCTTCAAGCTAACTGCGTATTTCATAAATTTAACATTATTACTAAGACATTCGCTCATTATTAGTAGAACAAAGTCCTTGTTTAGTTATTCAAGGTCAATTGACTCGCTTAAACAAATCTGGAACGTACCAAACTTAACCCTGAAAATATAAATTGGCAAATCGATGATCGAATTTTCGTAAAACCTGTTATTTTGACTTTTTGATCCTTTGTGGCATTCACAAAAATGTTCCGCCGAGCTACCAAACTCTATGAGACATATCGGATTTTTTTTTATTTTCGTTAGCGTTAGTGAATGTTTTTTCAATAAAATTATAAAATATTTGAGCTAACTTTATATCAACAAGTTTTTTATGGATCATTAACTTCAGTGTTCTGAAACGGGATGAGTTTTCAATCCAGATCCCGCCCGGTCCTCATCTTTTTTTTTAATCCCGATCCCGAGTGTTGTTATTTTTTTAATCCCGATTCCGTCTCGACCCAGAATCTGGATATCCCGATCCTGATTCGAGATCCCGAATAATCCCGTTTTTTTCAAATAATGAAATTATTTTTTTAAACCGCTGCATATGTGAAAAAGACACAACCTCATCATTTTATGGCATTTATTGAAATTTAGCTGTAACCTATCAAATCACGTCGGAACAATGGCATGGGTATAAAAAGTGGGCCTAAAAATATTTCGGCCATGGGGATAAATCGAGCTCAGGAATGCGAATTCGTGATAGGCTATCACTGATAGGTTACACTCTAAATGAATAACGAAAGCTGCTAGAAAGTAAAAACGAGGGCCATATCCAGCTTTAAAAAATGAGGCTATGGGGTTAATCGGTATCAGAGAAGCAGAAAATAACCGTTAAAATTTGAAAAAATGCCCACAAAAGCCTATAGATAGCAGAACGCTGGCTATATTCAGACCCTAAAAAATAAACGCCGAGATGTGAAATTATATCAGAAAAGCCGAAAATAACCATTAAAATTTGAAAAAATGTCAGCTCAAGCTAGAGGGCAAAAAGCGGAAATTAAAAAGAACCTTTTTTTCAAAAAATGCAGATATTTAACATAAAAACTTAGGGCTAGTTCTACAAAAACTAATCTTATAACTTTTCTGAAAGCCCTAACGTGACGTTAGTAACGTCGCCTAAATGTTTTCTAGACAAATTCAACCTACGCGTTTTTTCAGATCCCGATTAATTTGTTGATCTCCAAAAACGCGTAAGGTAGACAAAAAAGTAGGAACCGACCGCTTGTCATCTAGGCCCTAGATTCTAGGGGGCCGCATGTCATTTGAATTTCAAACTTAGAATTTTGCCCGCTGCGCACCCTACACATGCCGCATGTCACATGCGTAGGGAGCGAACCGGCAAACTTTCTGACTAAACCATAACAGCTGACCTTAATTACAGCAGGGTCCGGCGGATAGGTGAAGGCGGATTGAGCGAAAAAACTTTTCCGGCGGATAGACCAAAGCCAAAAAATAGGCATATTTGAGAATTTTTATGAATGACAAAACTATTCAATTAATCGTCGTTTTATTTTATTTATCTAGTACAGTTGATTTGCCTCAAATCACACAATTTTTGTTCAAATAAATTCCCAGCAATTATTTCATGGGCAATTTTTTCACGATAGCTATTTATTTCTTTCGTTTGAAAATCAAAGTTGAGACATCTTCTGGAAATATTCTCTGCGATTATAAGTGCATGACAACCACAGTCTACACCATTTCTTTGTAGTGGTGTATTCATGACACAATTTAATTCCCAGTCTGGTCATTATAATTCAACCCCAAAAGCGGCAACGTTCTTCAAATCAAGTGAAGTAAATATTTTTTCCAGAATATTTAAATTTTCCGCATGGTACGAATCNAAACTTTAATAGTATGTAATTCACATTTTGACTTTATTAACCCTATAGAAAAGTGAAATTTAAAAATTTTGCTTCAACCTACGCAATTTTATTGTGAGCAAATGGGAGACGTCAGAACAAAAACAAATGAAAGAAAAAATTAAGAATTTGATTTTCTAAAAAGTGACTTCCTCAGAAATCACCTGCAATTTTCGGTCTTTAATCTACAAGTGTTTTCCGCAAAACGAACCTAACCTACGCAATTTATCGAAATCACTTTTAAAGAAATAAAAATTTACTTAGAGCCGCCATGACTAAAATTGAAAATGCAGCAGTTTCAGAAAATTTATTCCTAAAAAGTTAATCATTTAGAAGCAACCTGCAATTTCTGGTATTTAATCTACAGGGTTTTTTGAAAATAGTCCGGAGCGTCCAAGGGTTAAGCAGAATTCAAAGGCAAGAATTATGAAAAATAAAAAATAATTTTGTTTACCGGTGATAAAACCGGTTATAGGTTTAAATTACCGGTTGCACCATAAAGTAAAGTCCGCTTAGGTGAGCTGAGCCATTTTTCGTGTTCTCCTGAAAATTTGGCATCTAATCGTGATCGGGAGAGCTCTGGGAACCTCTGAGAAAATTCTTTAGAAAAAAATTAGAGTCTGGCTTCGCATAAATTTTTTTTCAGAAATTTTTATTTTCAAAAGGTGGCAAATTTTTTTGTGACAATAGCTCTACTTCTGAAAAGTCAGGCAAATAAAATTTTTAATGCTAAAAATCGAAATTGGTGCTCTAAATGGGCGTTTTAAAAAGTCCATTTCTGACCACTAGATAGCCAAAAACTTTTTTTTTGCCCGGAATCGTTTTTTTCTTGGTCAACAACCCCCATGAGGTCAACGAATTTTCATCAACTACTGTAGTTCTCGCTCTAGTTTCACCGCTGCGCACCCTAGACATGGCGCATGTGTAGGGAGCGCATCGGTTAAACTAACGAGAGAACTACAGTTGATACAAATTTTTTGACCTCACTGGGGTTGTTGACTCAGAAAAAACGATTCCGGGCACAAAAAAAAGTTTTTATCGAAAAAATCAACTCCAGCGACAATATTGTTCAAAAATTATGCCCACAGCTCTTCCTTACATTAACTTCGCCAACAGCTTATGACCATGGAAAAATGAGAATGCCTCGTTTTCAAAAAATAATTACAAGTTATGGTTTTAACTTTCTATTGCCAGCTTCTTGTGATCTCACGAAATTTCGAAAAATTAAAGATTCAATTAAAAATACAAAAAATTATGGTGTTCACTTGAAACACTGCAATCATAAAAAATTCCCTTAAATATTGTTTCTATAAATAGTTATGTTTTTCGAATTTTTTTGCTATATTTCACATTGTAATTTTCTACCACTGACCACGTAAAACCAATCGAGATCCCGATCAAATCTCGATTCCGTCCCGGTCCCGACCATTTTTTATTGTTTCGAATTACAAATAAAAATCTTTTAAAATCAATCCCTGAAATTTCAGATTTGTTCCAAAAAATATCAAGGAAAATTTCAAGCAAAGTAATGATAATAGGCTGAATTTTTTGAAAAATGCTGATTTTTGGAAAACGGGATATAATTTTGTTAAAAATATTTTTTGAGTCGATCTCAGCACAGAAACTAAATGCATGAAAACACACAAACTTTAGCAAATTATTCATAAGATTAAAAAATTGTGGTATTTAAAAGATTCGCCAAATTCAGGATAAGCCAATGACATGTATCCATTATGATGCCCGGGTAACACTAAAAACTTATCCCTTTGAGGGCTCTGCCAATAATATCTTGGAATTCCGCATCATTCAAATAAGCCTGATTTGGTCGCTGATAATTTTCGATCAATATTGCCGTAAATCAGAATATTGTTCGGGACATTTCGATATTTTTAAAAGTTTGTTTGATGGTTTTGTAATAACACTGGTACTGTGACAGTCAAAACATCTAAATTGCTACCAAAGATGTATAAATAAAGATTAATTTATTTAAATTTTCCCCCCTTAAAGTTTTTGGCTAAAACTTTTTTAAAAATTAATATTTAGATCAGAAATATCCCTTTATCACTTTTTGGTTAGAATGCGTAGCCACAACGGTAAAATCACACGTTCAAAGGAGTAGTGGCTACGCATTCTAACCAAAAAGTGATAAAGGGATATAAGATCTGATTGGCGTCAATCCGATTAAATCCGATGAAATTTTTCAAAAATGTTCTCCATCCGATCAAATTTAATTTTCGGGTCAATCTGATCAAGTTTTTTTAAGTCGGTCTGCCGACCCCTGTATCAGACATTCCCCCCCTTCGTCTCGCAAAAAGTTCCATGCAAATGGGTCGCACGGTGCGACTCGCACCGTCATTGACGGTCCGTCAACCACGATTAATTGAAATTTTCCTTTTGTACCAATAGACTCTCTCTCTCTTCTACTATAATCAATTTTGCCATGATTAAAAATTAAGAAATCAAGTTCATTAATTGTAATTTTCAAAATTGTACATTCTCTCTTCGATAAAGTTATTGACAAAAATCTGTTCTTAGGATCACTATATATAATTTCTTCTATCACGTAATTTATAATAAAAATTATATACTCAGTATGAATCTAAGGTGCATTAAGTCACTATCACATATCGTACATTGTTTTACCTCTTTTCTAACTTTATGCATCTTTCTTCGTTTGAGTAATTATTTTTAAAAATTCAGTGTACTTTCGAAATTTGAATATCAGGCACGTGCACTCTGCGAGTGGTAGGGCCAGTTTAAACTCAGACATCTTATCGATTAGAGGTCTGGGCATACGGATGACTCAAAAAATTATGATTAAAAATTGCAAAATTGGCCTAAAATCTAAAAATAAAAAAGGGTGCAGCTTATTTAGCGGCACTCTGGCGTATTTTGGTAATTTTTAAGAGATTTCAAACCCATTCTCAAGACACAACTTATAAAATATTTATTGTACACCACCTCATGGTTTAACACCTTAGCAACAACAGCGAGGTGATTAGATCTTGGGACTGCGTATTAGAAATTTTCGTTACTTCAAATCTTTTGACAATAAAGTTATATAATTATCAAAAAAAATAGTGCGCATTATGTAAACGCCCAACGTTATTAATTCTAAGATGTCTAGTTCATGTTTAAAATAAATTTTGTTTTTAATTGATACATTTGTTGTGTGTAGATAAAATAAAGATCAAAAGTTGCCAAGATGTAATTAGGGTGTTCCCAGTGAGTTTTGGGAAAGCGGTATCAAACAATGTCACATTCTAGTTATATTTATCGTTGGTTGGCGAATTTGAATTATATTATACAATCTGGTAAGAATACTAATTTGTTACAAATATTATCTTGTAAATTACACATGTGACATGTGACCTTTTTGAGAAATTAGTCTTTTCATTATCTTTAGTTTAAACTTTAAGGGGGTCCCATAAGTCCAGCAGATTGGTACATTTTTTCAGAGCAATATATGAAAGAAAAAAAATGTGGAAATTAATTTTTTCATTTCCTATCTTCAATAAAAGTGTTCATTCTTACAAACGTTTACAT
>SCLH01000184.1:99620-134493 GCA_004367855.1 Oikopleura vanhoeffeni
ATTTACACCCACAACCCCCTTAAGGGGGTGCGATAAGTCCTGCAGATTAGAACATTTTTTCAGAGCGATATTCTTTTATCACCTTTTGATTAATCTGTTAGATGTGTGCTAAAAAGCGGCCTCATGAGTGGCTAGGAGGGGTCTCAGGAGTGTTAGAATTGGCTCCCTCAGCCCACATCTCACAGATTAATCAAAAGGTGATAAAAGGATATATGAAAGAAAAAAAAAAGTGAAAATTTAACTTTTTATTTTTTTTATTTAATTTAAGTATTCATTCTTGCGAACGTTTATATTTTTCATTTTTTAACATAACTAATTATCTGGGAAGAGGCTCAAATCAGCGACACCCACTCTCTTAAGGGGTTGCGATGAGTCCTGCAGATTGGTACATTTTTTCAAAGCGATATATCCCCTATTCACATTTTTGTGAATATCCCGGCCCTACTACTTAAAAACACACTACGTTTCCTAATCAGGGCCGGAATATTCACAAAAGTGTGAATAGGGGATACGAAAGAAAAAAAATGTGAAAATTTATTTTTTTATTTTTCTTATTTAATTAAAGTGTTCATTCTTGCGAAAATTTATATTTTAAATTTCTTAACATAATTAATTATATGAGAATATATAAAAAAACACTTTTCACTGTACATCCATTTCCAACTAAACACGACTACAGAATTTTTCTTGAAGACGATTTTAATAAACTTCAGATATTTTCGGGTGTAATGCGCTGAAAAGTCTTGTTTTAATTTTGCACATTAAAAAATATCGAAGTTTTTTCATGAAAAATGGTCAAAAATGCCAAAAAGTAGAGAAAAACAACTTTTTTTGAGATAAAAATTGACCTTCAATTGCGTTTTGATATCAAAAAATGTTCTGACTATCTCAAAAAATGACGCCCAAAAAATATGTAGGCGTTTTTGAATAAAGTAAAAGTGGTTATTTTTTCAGTTTTTACCCACATATTTTAATTAACAAAACAAAACAAATATTGGACTGAAAATGCGGAAAATTTTCATAATAGTTTGATTTTTTTTAAATGTTTACGATTTCAAAAATGAAAACTCGAACTCAAATCTTTCCTAAAATGAATAAAAATAATTTTATCAAGCTGAAACATATTTATATCGGTTTAGCTTACTATAATAAGCATAAAAAAATATACTGACATATTATTTTCGTAAGTTATAACGACTCCGGTATTCCGGGTTTATCTCACCCCCTTAATACTGTTTGCCTAAATCTTTTTATTTCGGGAAAGTATGCTAGATTTTTCGGGACCCAATACTGCCATTTTTAACAAAAATACACGTCCGTGACAGAAATACGAGTACGTTATTCTCGGATTAATCACTGACGTACATTGAATTACATTGAAGGTCATCCACTGCAATAAAAATGGAATCTTGATCGTAAAAACAAATCATTTAATATCAATCGAACTCTTCAAAAGACGGCGACAGTACCAGTTTGCTGACAAGTGACAAATAAACATTTAAATGCAGTAGTTCAAAGGCTACTCTTGTGATGTTAGGGGCCTCGGTGCATTTTGACAGATTTGCACTTTTTTTTATCTTGACGGGAAACTTTTTGCCACTTCAAAATTTTCAAATAAACACTTTTTCGAACACAAGTTGCCATTTTTCAGCTTACTTTGTATAATCTAAATTTTTTAAGATTGATTATTTTAACTGTATAAATCAACTTTTGAAAAAACACTCAAAAAACGCGCGTTTGCTTTCATGGTGTCTAAATAACAGTAAAATTCATGATTTTTTATTGGTCACTCAGAGGCCCTAAAATACGCTTTCGATCACCGACTCGGATTTATTAAATTTTATTTTATACGATTTCTACGTCAAAATCAAAAATTAAAATTTGTCAAAAAAGACGGAAAAACCCGAACCACATCGAAAGAAATATTTTTCTGCATGAGTTAAATAAAATAAATTGAAAATGGTGGATGAGTCGGCTTATCAATTCGACAAGTTTGAGTGTGATAAAATTTCTTAAATTCCAGATAATGAGAGCCTTGGAGTATTTCTGCCGATCCGTAGTTTCGTTTAAATTGGTATGATTAAGAGTATCAACAAGAGCAAAGAAACAAAACAAAGATATATTTAAATTTCTCATATTTTTGTGCTAACGTTTTTGTTATATATTCAAATATATTTATATATATTTAAATATAGTGGAAGTAGCCATTCCAAATATTTTCAGCTAAGGATTCCGGAAAAATTAGTTTGAAAAATTCACATACAATGCACTGGCTTTTGAAAACAGGAGTCTTATTAAAGTAAGTTCTCTCATCAACCTATAAGTTATAGGCTATAACCACGTCTGATTTTACCAAGCTTTTCGTGAAAGATTGAAAATCATGCCTTTTTGTCTTTATTTAATTTTTGGAGATTTTTGTTGATTTTTTGCACCATAATCGACCATGATGAATCAAACCTTTATAATGAATCAAAAATAAAATTTGGCGTGGTTTTTACTACTTAAAATTGAAAAATATCGAGCGCTCATTGGTCAAGTTTTGCCCTCATTTCGAGTCAAGATGGCTCATTATTTAAAACAAAATACTATCATCCGAAATATTCCGACTGCATTGTTTTAAAAATCTGTTCTGAAAGTTATCAAATTCAGAGCTTCAGGACAGTGAAACTGTTTATTCTTATGATATATTGAAACTTTTGAGGAACGTTTTGAAATAAATCAAGATCTCGGACAGTTTATGTTTAAACTTCGAAGATTAACCAAATTATCATATTTTTAAATAATTGAAATTATTCTTTTTACAAACAATTAATTTTGTCCAAAAAAATATATTCGATCTGATTCTTATTTATTTCCGAAATTATATTTTCGAAAAATAAGTTCTTATTTTTATTGTTTTCACGTTTTTGAAATGCAAAACATTTGTTTACCAGTATTCTCTGCAGTGACAACTGTCATCAATAATGAATAATTTGTATTCATTTTTTCTTGCTTCTCTAGTGAAACAAGTGAATTAATACCGACCATTGTTTGAAATTTATTAGGTCGTTAAAAGTTCTTCGCTATAAAAATTGACTTTATTTTAGTGATCGCGCGCGAGAAGCAAGGAGCTAAAAAAATTAAATTCTTTTTATAAAAACTAAATCAACGTTTGCAAGAGATATAATTAATCAAGAGATAAAAGAAAACTACACAGCAGTGCAATAAAAATCAGTGGATTTTTTACAATCGAAATTGGAAATTTACATCAAAATTGAAAATTTATACAAAAATTTGGAATTTATACGAAAATTGAAATAGAAAAATGAGTGAAAATTATGACGATAGCGGGCGTGAAACGGAAGAAGTCGATATAAGAAATGTGCTGCCACAGACTCAATGTCTTTCTGAAGTTATACAAAAATATAACGAGGTTGGTGCGCCAAAACCAGTGACTATCATCCAGCCAAAAACCAGAAGAGCAAATATTGGTACCGGACAANATTTTTGAGGCAAATCAACTGTACTAGATAAATAGAATAAAACGACAAATTAATTGAATAGTTTTGTTATTCATAAAAATTCTCAAATATGCCTATATTTTGGCTTTTCGAAAACGCCTATCTTTTTGCCTAGGAAGTTTTGAAAAAAAAACCCTATCTTTTGCCTTTCGTCTATCCGCCGGAAAAGTTTTTTCGCTCAAAACCTTCACCTATTAGCCGGATTTCACCTATCCGCCGGACCCTGCTGTAATATATTGAATTGATATGAAATGTTTTTAATTATAAAGGGTTCAATGAAAAAAATATATAACAATGTACTGACCATTAAAAAAATCGTTTTATTTATTAATTCATTCATTCAAATTTGTTTCCTTTCTTTTCTGAATAATTTGAAAAATTTTGGTATATACTTCGTGAGTTTGAAGCTGCTGGAAAGAAATTGAAGGTTTCCAAAATCGTTTTCGTAAAATGTTTCATGAGTTGGTCACAAATTTTAAATTAATTTACTCTATATAATATTGAAAAGTCTTCGCGGAACCAAATTTTTCTTTCTTCTTTAAGTTTGATAATTAACGGCAAGATCAAAGGTCTGCAGCAGGTCCGTGCTCTCTGGTCAGTGCTGCGAGAAAATTTGCCGTTTATAGTTTTATGTCAAGCCAACGGACTTTTTTGTCTGGTCAAGCCAAGCAAATCCAATGAAATTTTTTGCCTGGTCAAGCCAAGTCACCAAAATTTCTTCGTCTGGTCAAGCCAAGCCAACCCAGACAAATACCTCTGGCTTGCAGAGGTCTGATTCAGAGTATAAACAAGAGCGAAGAAACAAAACGAGGACGTATTTGATAAGAGTTAAAGTAGCCATTCTCCATATTTTCAGCTGATGATTCCAAAAAAATAATTTTGTAATTTTTTAACATGAAATGAGGAAAATTTAGAAAATATTTCCAATTAATTTTGACCGAAAATCACAAAACCATGTCATATGATTTTTCAAATAGCATTTAAAAATCATGTGGTCACCTACGCGAATAGTTAAAGTGGCCATTTTGAAGAGTGTTTTTCGTTGATTTGAAAAAATATTGAAAAAACAATTTGAATAATAAATAAGGCATTTTTAAATGTTCGGAATTATTTTCAAAAATTTCTCATATTTTGTCGAATTCGAAGAGTTTAGTTCAAACTCAAAAATTTTTTAAAAAGCAATAATTTGAAAATTCTGTAGTTACAAAAGTTGCTTGAATTATCAAACATTACTTTGATGGTATATCGAAAACAATATATAGACGGTCTATTAAATAGACCTGGTGAGAAGTTCTTTGTCAAGAGCTCATATCCGTATCTGTAAAAATGCACCGACTCCCTTAATTTGGGGCATTTGAGGTCGAATTAAACTTTTCGATTTCAACAAATTATGAGAAAGTCTTTAAAAAGTTCTGAACATTTTGAAAAAATGCCTTATTTTCTTTTTAAATTTTTTTAATAGTATTTTAGTCAGATCAACGAAAAAAACTCTTCAAAATGGCCACTTTTACTTTTCGGGTAGGCGAACACATATTTTGTATATGCTATTTGAAAAATCATATGACATGTTTTCGGGATTTTCGTTCGAAACTATTTGGAAATATTTTGAAAATTTTCCTCATTTTTCGTTCAAAATTTTTTAAACTAATTTTCTTCGAATCCTCAGCTATGAATATTGGGAATGGCAATTTTCACTATATTTAAATATGTCTTCGTTTTGTTTTTTCGCTCTTTTTTATACTCTGAATCATACTTGTTAAAACGAAACTACGGTTTGGCAGAAATCCATCGAAGCACGCTTTTATCAAAAATTGAAAAAAAATATATCACCGAGACTTGCCGAATTGGTTAACCAACTTGTCCACCATTTAAAATATATTTCTTTTAACTCACGAAAAAAAATATTTTTTTCGATGTGCTAAAATTTTGTTTTTTTTTCGTCATTTTTCAAAAATTTAAATTTTCAATTTTGACTTAAAAATCGTATGAATTTGAATTAAATAAATTTTCAATGGTAAACAGGACTTTTTTTTAGGGTTCCTAATTAATAAAGTAAAGAAAATAAATTTTACTGTAATTTAGACACCTTCGATAGCAAACGTGCGTTTTTTGAGTGTTTTTTGAAAAGACAATTTATAAAGTAAAAATAATCAATCTGAATAACTTCAGACTATACAAAGTAAGCTGAAAAGTGCCAACTTGTGTTGAAAACGTTTTTATCTGAAAATTTTGAAGTAGAAAAAAGATTCCCATCAAGACAAAAACCATTCAAAAAGGAGAAATCTGTCAAAATGCACCGAGGCCCTTAAGTATTTTATACTAGTATGTTTTTCAAGCTGCAAATAAATTGATATTCTAAATTATATTTGAATGTGTTTTATTATAAAGGGTTTAAAGTAGAAATTATATTACAATGTGCTAGCCATTAAAAAATTGGCTTTTTTCAATAAATTAGCAGTCAATATGTGCACAAACAGTACTTTTTTCAAATTACTGTTCAAAATATGGTCAATCTCCTCATCAAAGTTTTCGACCAAATAAAATATAAATTTTTATAAATCAAAGGTATCAAAATCTCCAGCTTCACAAAAGTACACATTTCCATTTTGTGTTTTTCCTTGCATTTTCTTAAACACCCGTCGAGTCCGGCATGGGAAGGACGATTGGTCCATAGTCTCGTCATCTCCAGAAGATACATACCATTTACAAGTCACGGCTTCACCGGTCAGAGCACTAGTCGCAAAAGTATTCCAGATTTTGAACCAAACTTCGGCGTCATCATTTGGTGGTCTTTGAGCTGAATCGGAAACCATGCCGACAAGTGACTCGGATAAAGCTACTGATAACCCTTGACCACAGCGGGAAATTGTCGCTAACATTCTAGCCATGTAGTGGTGGACGTGTTTAACGACGTTTGTGAGGCGTTTATCTTTGACTCGGAGAAGTGTTTTTAGTTTTCTACCGGAGGCGGCGTCGATTTGTCGCTGATATTCTTCGCCAGCTACACGGATAGATTCTTGGGCAATACATTCGGAGACGGACATTACGGTGGCGGTGATGGATTTGCATGGGTCGGAGTTTGTGTTATCGTGTGGATAAAGAGACCTGAATAATTTTTGTTTCGAAAATGCTTAATAAGTTTTTATTTACTTTTGAGGAATTCAAAAAATGTACCGGAAATATTTCCGACAATTTTTTCTTGTTTTTTTAGAACCGGCTTTAAAAAAGGAACAGTATGTAATACTTTTGTTCAGGGGAAAATTAAAGTCACTCGAGTAAGCTGAGCACGGTCGCTTTCAGGTCTCAGAAAATCGATTTTATATAAGAGGGTTTTTTTTCAAATTTTGAGATGATACTAATTAGGAAAAATAAATTATAAATCTCAAAATTGTTTGCGTATACAATCTTGCGCACTTCAAAAACGCTTGCTAGGTCTGCAAAAAGTTTCTTCTTCTATTTCAGAATGTGGAACAACTTTAAAAACTTTTGGACACCTCGAAGTGAAAAATGACAGAAGAGGTATCTGAAAATTTTTGTCAAATTATTGCAACTTTCTGTTTGATATTCGCGTTAACCGTGGCCACCCTAGTTTCGAGAGTAAGATAAAGGAAACGGGAAGATTATTTATATTTTTAGGGCGTGCGCATTGGCAACAATTTCACATAGACTACCCAATGTCTTTTATCTTTTGGGGTGTTCCCCGAGGAGATTCCCGCTTAACCAATCAGAGCGCGACTTGGTTAGTTAATTTAAGGGGCGTTTCAATCTCCCTGGAGAAAACCCCAAAAGCTAAAACACATTNGATATTTTCTTTTTTATCAAGATGCAAGCAAAAAAATGCCAGTTTATAAAATAGAAAAAATGATGCGGTTCTTGGAGCAATCCAATTTTTAAAGTTGAAGAGTACTCAGCTCAGTTTTATTATCTTATGCCGTAAATTCTTTCAAGTGCTAAATGAATTAAGTAGCGGGTCTATTTCTAGTAAACAGTCCTTAAAAAACTGCCCCGTATGAACTCCCCCATAATTAATCAACTGATAAAATTAATAAAACAATGTTTCCATGTTTACCCCCTCAAATTCCCTCCTCTCCGTTCGAGCCACTCTCGAGAAAAACTTCGAATTAGATTGGATCATACAATATGAATCATACACCCTTCAATAAGTTTTTGATAATTTTACATATCCCCTTTTCACACTATGCCAAACATTTGGGCCCTTATACTGTATAACCAACTACATTTACTACACTGGGCCCACATATTTGGAATAGTGTGAAAAAGGGATATCATATCCCGGATATTTGAATCGTAAATTTCCATCTCAGAAAATGAGGGAAACTATCTGTTTGAAAACCTACAAAATTTCAACTACAGTAGATAAAAAATTGTTTATAGAAAAATTAAAGCGTATCAGATCATTGAATTACGGACGTTAATATGTCGATCAGTTTGAAACAATTAAGACTATTCCAAAAAGAGTTGAAACTCAATAAAGATAATTTTTGAAATTTTCAGATTGAAAAATGTCGAGCGTGGTTTTCGGCTGATCCAAAACTCATTTGGATTTGACTCCAAATCTTATCAACAGCTTGTTAATTATTATTCATTTTTTATATAATTAAGACTAAAAAATATCGAAAATTATCAAGTTTTTTCAGGTTAGCTCGCAAGATTTATTTTAAAACAACGTTTTTTGCCTATTCTAGAACTACCACCCTCTTTTGTACTTACCATCCGAGAGTGAACCCATCTCTTTCAGTTTCTCCGCCAAGATCTTGATCTGTATTCATTTCGATCGATAAATGTTTGCATCCGGTATCGTCATTTTGTTTGAAAAAAGTCCCCTTTGGAAAATTTGTAAGAGCATCCTTAGGGTAAGGACTGCTAGACTGTTTTGGACCACAAAGTCGGACAAGTCCAGCTCCAGTGTTTGCCTGTGGATGATTCAGAAATTTAAATTTACAATAAAAATTCCATTATGTTTCAAACGATTCTATTACCCAATGTGTTTTAGCTTTTGGGGTGTTCTCCGAGGAGATTCACGCTTAACCAATCAGAGCGCGACTTGGTTAGTTTTTTTTTGTTGTTAAACAATTCAGTGTATTCAACTGGTAAAATGTTTGAAGGTGATTTGCAGAAATAAAATTCAAAACGTATATTCTTAGATTTTTTATAGATTGTCTCAAATTCTTGTGGTTTTCGGAATAGCAAAAAAAATAATAATTTTTTATTTATTTATTGAGAATGTTTGAAACAAAAACAACACTTACAATTTTTTCAACAAAAAAAATTTAAAACTGCTGACTTTTTGAATTTTAATTCTTATTTATTAAGAAAAAAAAAATTTTTACTTTACAATGTAGCTTTCTAAGCAATGAATTTTGATGTGCTCTAACTGTTGCGGAAGCCAGAACTCTTCCTCGATAAAAAACTTAGGTCAAAAATTCGGATTTATTTGGGAAATAAGATTTTATTGACAAACAAATTTGATAACTAGATCTTAACTAGATATTACAAAGTTGTTTAGCAATTTTGAAATCAAATTATTTTGAGTTTTCACTAGATTTTTGATAAAAAATCATTTTATCTGCTCACCGTGATCATTCAAAAATAAATTGGTGGCCACGGACTCACGAAAAATCGATTCTAACGGTTTTGGCAAGCTGCTGTGAAGCTGATTTTTTCAGAACTTACTCGGTAAGGTACCGTCTAAAAATTCGAAATAGAAAATTCTCTTGGAAATGAACTCTTAACTGTTTTAGAGGTTACCTTAGGCAATGCCAAAAAAATTGTCTGATTTGCCCGAATTTAATCTCAAAAGTTAAAAAATTAAATTTTAAGGTTTCTGAGATTATTAATTACTGTTCTGAATTGACCTCTTAAGGAGTTATTAGCTTTGAAAGGTCGGAATTATTTCGATGTAAAAAGTATCAGAAAGAGTCAAATTTAGGCTCGATGAACAGCAAATAGAATTATAAGGAATTTGAGATTATGAAATTATGCTCCAAAATGACCTCTTAAGGAGTTATTGGCTTTGAAATGTCGGAATTATTTCAATGTAAAAAGTATCATAAAGAGTCAAATTTAGACTCTATGAACGGCAAATAAGATTCCAAAGAATTTGAGATTATAAAATTATGCTCTATAATGACCTTTTAAGGAGTTATTGGCTTTGAAAGGTCGAAATTATTTCGATGTAAAGTATCAGAAAGAGTCAACATTTTAGTGACTCGATAACGGCAAAGAAATAGCAAGGAAGTTGAGATTATGAAAATTGCTCCATAAAGACCTCTTAAGGATTATGGCTTTGAAAGGTCTGGCAAATTATTTCAGTGTAAAAGTATCATAAAGAGTCAAATTAGGCTCTCTCTTAAGATAACATCCTTAAGAGGTCAATTTGGAGCATAATTCATAACTCAAATTCTTTAGAATTCTATTTGCCGTTCATTAGAGCCTAACTTTGACTCTTTCTTACTTTTTTACATCGAAATAATTCCGACCTTTCAAAGCCAATAACTCCTTAAGAGGTCATTCAGAACAGTGATTTATAATCTCACGAAACCTTAAATTTAATTTTTAACTTTGAATTAAATCGAAGCTCAATCAGACAATTTTTTTGCATGCCAAGGTAACCTCTAAAACAGTTAAGAGTTCATTTCCAAAAGAATTTTATATTTTGACCTTTTTAGACGGTGCCTTACTGAAGTATTATCTGAAAAAATCAATTTCAAAGCAGCGTGCCAAAATGTTTTAAATTGATAAAAAACCGTTTATACGCGAGGGAGTTAAAATTTTCAAAATCTAAAAACAAATTTTTATTCACAAAAAATGACACATAGACCTAAGTTTTTCAGGAAGTTATGCCAAAAAAATTAGAGTCCCTGGCCCCTCCGTGGCCACCAGAGTCTCTGAGTTATCTTAGACTAAGATATTACAAAGTTGTTTAGCAATTTTGAAA
This sequence comes from Oikopleura vanhoeffeni, assembly GCA_004367855.1. Classification (NCBI taxonomy): domain Eukaryota; kingdom Metazoa; phylum Chordata; class Appendicularia; order Copelata; family Oikopleuridae; genus Oikopleura; species Oikopleura vanhoeffeni. Next base: position 110,079 of record SCLH01000184.1, read on the forward strand.
ATCAAATTAGTTTTGAGTTTTCACTAGATTTTTGATAAAAAATCATTTTATCTGCTCACCGTGATCATTCAAAAATAAATTTTAATTTAAAAATAAATTATTTTTGTCTTAATTGTCAATAACCTAAATTAAAAAAAAAGTTTGAACCATAACTTATTAAGCGGGCTAACCATAGTCGAAGCAGTATCCAAGCATCTGATATGGAGTCTATCAAACCCACAAGATCCATGCCATTCCAAATCAAAATCACTCCAAAATTTTAAACCTACCGTATGTCCTGGTGCAGCTTTTATTTCCCAGCGACAATTCCACCTATCCGTATAAGCTCTGTGCTCAATTTTACCTGTGGGTTCAGAAGCCCCATCTACAATCTTACCGTCACACCCGTCAAATTCTTGCACGCAAGTTTCTACACTCGCGCACATTGGCCATTCGTAGATAAAGCGATCTGGTTTGAAAGATCTCTGCTTGTTCTTGGACAAAGCCCTGTAATCTTTTCTTTCGGCGGCTCGATCTTGGGCCGAGGCCATGGCCAATAAAACTGCTGCGGAAATTTTCATTGCTAAAAATCATCATAAATCTCTTATTCTTTGAACAAAAAATTGTTTTGTTACCTTTATCAGCAATTAAAAATTAATCTAGATAAAATAAAAAAGGATGTGTGTGAGAAAAAAGACTGAACAAAATGTTTTGGGTGCGGTCTAGATAAAATTGATGAGTTTATATACGAGAGCCCCTTTGAGCGCACAAAGATTACGATAGCATACGAGAGCGACGCGAGGGCGACAAAGGGGCGCGCGGAAATTTTTTCGTAATTTTTTTTTGTTCGTCTGGGATTAATTCACCTATTCAGCTCCTCTTCAGAGTTGAAATTCGTTAAGAACACGATTGAATCATCATAACAAAAGCAGTTTAATTAGTATCAAAGGCTGAGCCCTAATTATGTCAATTCACGTAAATGCATTCTTGGAGACAAAAATTTGAAATACATTTTATTTGTTATATAAGTTAATTTGACATGATAACAAACCATACACCTCAATTGATGATAAATTTACTTGATTCGTGAACAGAGAGAGTTGGATATGCCAATTGTTGTTATTGCTGGGTATTTTGTACTGTTTTAAAAAGGTCTCTAACTTTCTATTACAATTATCAAACTTAAGGGAGTGGGTGTCGCTGATTTGAGCCTCTTCCAAGGTCATTTTGGCCAAACTAGCGAAAATGACATTCCAAAAACATTTTGACTAACAAAACCAACCTTTACGGTAATTTTGAACTGAGAGAGAGTACTAAGAGGCTTTTTTCGTAGTCGGTGTAAAGGAGAGTGTTCGGGCTTTGAGCTTTTCGTAGGTGGCGGCTTGTATTGAGCTGCTTTGAGTTTTTTATAGCTTTTGGTTTTTGATGCTTGTTCGGTGCCGAACTTTCTTTATTTTGGGTCTGTATGGGTATACGGCAATGATAATCTCCTGCGATTAAGTAAGTCCTTGAACAGCTTGTTAGTTAATGTAGGATACAACCTATGTATTGTAGTTAAAACTCAACAGGTTCACATAGAATGTAGATATCTCTACTTACTCGTTTCATAGCGTAGACTCTGTGTGAGTGTACTTTATGCTAAAAGCGAGACACAGCTCGAGTTGATTGCTCACTAGCCATATTATTGGGTTAGCGGGCGCAATCTTAGAATCTAGCGTAGGCTTACCACCGTACACATACTTCTGCATTCTACACCTGCTGTTGTATACTAAACCTCCGTTGTATACTAACATAGTGTCTTAGCAGCATACTGAGCCTGTGTGGAATAATCCTCGTGCTACGTCCCCCGGTCTAATAGAAAAATTTCACAGAAAATTTTTTTTACACCGATAAAAGCTCTATTCTAATACTACATTTTCAGAATTTTCTCAAAACTAACTGGAAAGTACCTCTAAAACTAACTTTCCTGTAAGTTTGCCATCTATTAATGTAAATAACAGCACCACAAAAAACTCTCGCTAATACAGATTTTTGGTATCCTTTAGCAATCACTATACAGAGAATCCTAACAATTCTAAACCCTAAGATAAAAGTTTTACATAGGCTAAAATTGGGACTTTACAGAAACTTACAATCGTTATTCAACAAACTTTCTCTTTACTTTATCTTTCCGCAATCTTTCTGAAAGTCGTTTTTGACTTGGTTTTCTTTTCACAATTTGACCAAATCAAAGGCTGTTTACTGGTTTTCCTTCAGTCAACTTTGTCTCCGTTTCTTCAATACCTTAGCTCTTTCATTGTCTTTTTCTCCTGTTCTGAACGTTGTTCTTCGCGCAATTAACGTCCTTTTATCACTTTCTCTAACTTTTCGTTATCCAAACTTCAATTCTAGCTCAAGATTCCATACCAAACTTCTTGATCCATAAATGTCAGTTAAAGCTGCATCAAGTATTTAAGCGAGATACCAAATGGTTTCTAACTCCGGAAGATTAGAACTAACACTCCCCACTTAAAGACCTTTCATCATTTTGAATTCGATTATAAATCCTTTTCGATTTGTTCTTAATCGAGGTTTTCTCAGAATCTTGTCCGGCGTGTATAGCGTAAGCAATTTTCCTCGGCCGTTGTTCCACGACTTAATGTCTAGATCTTTCTAAGATTTCTTTGTCTCCCTACGTATCCAGAATAACCTGGCCTATCTATTGTCACATTAAAACAGTGTAAACTGTGTCCTTCAAAAACGACCTTTATTTTCTGGATTTGTCTTCCTGATACGTTTGCGAGACGACAAGCTTTTTCGTAGCAGGCTTAAGCTACTTGGTTAGTCAGGACTTAATCTAAGCTGGTAGACAGGCTGCAACTAAGTTTAAGCAAGGCTCCTCAAACCCCAGTATCATCCGATTCGTACAAATAGCCAAGTATTTCCGGCTCGATCTCTTTTTTGAAAATCCTGTCATCAAAAAGTCTACACTCGGACTTTAGCTCGGATAGCATGACTTTCCATAAGTGACACTCTTTAGCTTTCAAGCCTCGATTCTTGAATCTGTTTGAAACTTTTCCAATTTCGAATGCTGCAAAAAGATTTCGCATTCTTTTATCAAGTTTCTAAACCAATATGCAATGCTTCATGTTCTTTCGATTTTCTGGCTCCAGTCTTTTAGTTTTCTACTGTATTTCCAAACTTAGTTTTCAACACTCAGTGTCTCGTAAAGTTTTCGAATCTTTGAACTTGCGCTCTTCCAAGGATTGCAATCCTCCTTGATCAAGTTCTTTCAGCTGAACTAGATGAAATTTCTCTTTCGGCTACTTTATAAACGCTTTATAAAGGGAGCATCTGTCCGGATCAAGAGAAATCGACTTTTCGTTTAGGTGTGGCTTTCTCTGGATAAAGTTTTTCAAACTTTTCTTGCCTCATCCTTTCAAGTCGAGTATTGGTGTTACCTATCAGCCCTCGCGTAGTCAACAGTAATCATCAGATATTCACTCAAACCTGTAAAATGACACGTAGCACTGAACATCTGGGCCATTTCATAACCCGGCTGAATTCCACTCACCGCCTATTTTTCTGTAGACCTATCTGACAGCTCAATAGCCTCCGTGGAACGCAAATTCATATGCATAATTTGCCATGAGCGTTCATATCTTCGCTCCCAGAAAACATTTTCTAACTCCGCCAATCTTTTCAAGATTTCCACTGCTTTTCCCGTCCTCAAGGCCATGGACATACATCTGTAGCCCCAGCACGATACAATGAAGTTCTTGTAAGAGTTGTAGGGGTCCGATAGAAAATCTTTTTCCGATACTAAATCACAACCCTTTTTTGACTCTTCGCATGTATTTTCTTTCTTCTGATAATAGCCGCCATGTTTGAACTTGCAAACTTTTTCCTCTGAATTTGACACTTCGTCGGAAAGATGTTTATTCTGAAAGCTTAAGTTTCACCAATGTCCAAAATTTCTGAGTTATTGACTCGTAAAATTTGTGTAAATAGTTGAAAGTACACCACATATCTACGCATTTCGTGATTACTCCGATCTCGAGAATTGTGCGTGTTCGACCGCCTCTGAGACTTGTGGGCTGTGTGTTTCAATGTTTCGCTTGGCTGTGGCGCGCTTGTCCGCTCGTTCACGCGCCCGATGCTGAGCGCTGACATTGGCGCACCTGTTTGCGCGCTAACGCAAGCAAGGTTTCCTGCACCATCATGTGTCGAACTCAGTTATCATTTCTTAAGACGTACGTGCCCTCCGGAAAAGCCCATTCACGTTCCGAGAATATCACGCAAAAACTGAAAGAACTTCCCGACCTTCAAGCCTGCAACACTTAGGCAGTATAACAGGTCAGTTGCGCGTCGAGAGGACGTCGCGGTTGACCCGATACATCTGAGGGGTCTTCGGCTGATACCAGTATAATGGATCTTGTATCACATTACGTGGTTTTCGGCTCTTTTAGCAAGAAAGTTCTAGTGATGTAAGCTTTCTGCGACCTTATGAAAATTGTAAAAGGAGTAAGCATTTTCGATTTTCATCCTAGTTGACCTGATCGTGAGGCAACCGTTTTGAAGATAAATCTCTGGTTGAAATTTTGTTGCGCGGCCAACGATTCTGGTTTTACTCGCTGCCCCGCGACAAATTATTGTTGCCGCACGAACTCACTTCTACTCTATATGTTTTTGTAGGGATGATTCCCGTAGGACCTTACTGAGGAAATGCCTCCATCAGTCAAACGATGTACGAGACTAAATAGTGGTGTTTTCAGGCATGGCCCAAAAAAGCAAGAATCTAAGGTGTTAATTCCTTCAAGCATGTGACATTGTCCCAATTACGAAGATTCTTTCTACGGATTCTGTCCGAGTTTCCAGGTTGCTCTTCCCGTTGGTAGAGCTGAGAAAGAGAACTTCAGGACCTGCATTTTCGTCGCGTGCCAGTGCCCAAATGGCACTAAAAACTTGACGCAAAACCAGAAGTGGATCACGTTTTTCGCTTGATCGGAGGGGCGAACTTCTTGCAAGAAACTTGTCCGTGTTTTGCTTCATTGTACATTTTGTAAAGCACTCCTAATTGCTCTAGCACAGGTTCGCTATGTAAAAACTTTTCCCCTTTCAAAACTGCCTTTAAAACATTTAGTCTCAATAAACACTATATTGGTTTAAAGACCGTTTTTGTTGTTTTTTAGAGATTGTTAAACTGAGTCAAAAGAAATACCCTTTTCAGTCTCTTATTGCGAAATGTTTTAGGCCTATTGTACTTGTTATGATTGGGAAAAAGATTTCATAAGTTTTCTGATATCAGAATTTTGAGGCTTTTCTATGATATCAAGTAATTTTTCTCCCTCATCTTTTTAAAATAGATGAGTTCAAAACCACCGATCTGGGCGCAATTGACTGCCTTCACCCCGATCTCCTGGGTTCTAAGTACCATGTAGTTTACGCAAACTTGACTGTAGCCCTGAGCGTCACTGACCCGCTCTACATAGCAGTATCATCGAGGTCGCTTTCGTTAAGAGCTGGAATACAGGTTTCTTTCTTCGCCTATACCATCCAAGTATCCGACCACCTCTTTCCATTGAGTAGCAGTTACTATGGTCGATATCACTGTATTCTGAGTAGGGTCATCTGGCAAGTAGTCTGACGAGCGTGGATGACACAGGATTACCTTCTTGCTCTTTCTTTGGTTCCCTAACTCCAAACTTAACTATTTTCGACTACCTCCGATGTGTCTCCTGGGCTTGCCTAATACCCGAGTCGTCGACCATGACCATAGGGTTTGCGTCATTTCACGCTCTATGGATAGATACTATAATTGATTATCATATCCCCATAGCTCTGACGTGTCTTTAGCTGCCGCCGCTCTACCCCTTTTGCTGTTCTGTCAAAACCGATAAAATCGGTAAGTTGATTTGACAGTACACCTGGTCAGACGATTAGTCCTCGCTAGCACTCCACTTTCATGGACTTTCGCGCCGAGTTCCCATGTTCTCTTTCAAACGCGACAAACTTTTTGTTTTTCTCAGTCTATGCTAACTACTGTCCACAACGGTTCAAAATCTGTTTTGTCGAACGTTTTGTGTAGTTTAACACAAGTCGCCAACCTTCAAAAAACTGTTCTGTTAGGATCTAACTCTTTCAAACATATCTCCTGAATTCAAGAAATACGTCCTCATAGGGTAAACTACCCGAGAATTACTCCAGCCGCTTCTATCGTCTTCTTTCTCTGGTTTCTCTTCATCCGCCGAATTCTCGTTTTTGTTTTCGAAATGTCCTCTGACTTTGTCTTTCAGACCATTCTCCGAACGCCGCTAATTAAATATCGGCTTGAGATCGCAGTTTTCGCCTGTGAAACAATCTGCCTGGTGCGAACCAGCATTACTAATACGATTGTTTGTACATCCTCAACGCCCAATACGTAGCAATGCCTGCAATGTCCAGTCTTTGTTGTTGAAGGCTACTACCAAGAATTTCTGAAGCGCTTTGATTCGTAACATCTGGAGCTGGAATCATGTTTTTTTCGAACATGTACTGAATTTCGTCGAATGTCCAGCACCACCCAGCGCTTTTTTCTCAAGTCTCCTTCTGTAGCTTCGAAGTGTGCGCGATGCACCGTCTGTGCGACATATCACTGTTGATGTCTCAGACATCAAAGCACACAAGGTGTTTTTTCACATTCAGTACGAATTTCACGAAAAACTTCTTGAAGTTAGGACCTCCTTTCGTAGCTTTCAGGCAAGTGCAACCTGGTGAAGACCCATCTGTTTTTGCAAACAGCAATCTAACTGGTTGGTCCCTACCTTGACGTTGAATTTCAATCTATGTAAATTGAAATTGTCAACCAGCTTTCTCTGGTGGTTTTTTACAGCTTTCAATGTCAGTGGTTTTCTTGTATTTCTTGTCGCAAGCAAATACATTTCTACATTGCCTCAGAAAACTATCTATGAAAGGTGTTTCGCGTTTGTTTAATTCGAATAACGTTCGAACATTACCAGAATGCGTCGCGACCTTTTACAAACCAAGACTGGTTATGTACAGCGGACATCGCTAAAACAAGGCTGCTGGTTCCCGGTATGAAACCACCTACCGGTAGCCTCTGCGTCAGTTTTCGGTATCCATTTGTCGTACATTAGGATCCCCGTTTCAACATACGCCTTTTTTGGTATTTTACAAATTGGGCCAATCGCATCCGTGGCGGTTGTGTCTTCGGTGAGCGGCATCTCCATTCCGATTCTAATCATCCGATTGCCTTTCTCAGTCACCGTATCCGCGTCGTTTGCTTTGTAGGCAAGCTGAACGTCTCCTCTGCTTACTAGGCTGTCGCGAGGTTACGTGCTTGTTGATTCGCGTTTTTGCCCTGTTTGTGGTGACTGCAAAGATTGTAGGCCAAAAGCGATCTTCTGGTCTTTTGCAATGTGGCGGGTTTTCATTTCTTCGTTGAACTCGGTATGGGGGATTCCTCATAATTTATGAAAATTTTCCACTTGATTTCATACCGGTGCAGAGCTCCGTGAACCGCTTTAAACAAACATTGTCAATCGATGCGGTGGGATGTAGGTCCCAAATCTGACAAATGCTGCAAATGCATTAAGGTCCACATTCCTGGCGTTTTGTCAGTTCTCGAAATGAATATCCACTGCTCCAATTTCCACGCTTGTACCTGCCATATGGTGTACTTGTAATCTCAAATCCCAAACTAAATCTCTAAAGAACTTGTTTGATTGTTGTCACAGTTGATGGTAAATCAAAACTTTCAGCGAACCTCTTGCGATCGAGGTTAAGGCTTGCTGAAATCTGTGAACACGATTACTGGAAGTAATGCAACTTTCTAGATAGAATGTCCCTCCAGTAGTTGCATGCTCCCACACCAAACGCTGAACAGTTCCAATACGCAAGATGATGCAAAAGGTTTTCTTTCTGCAATCTATCCTTTTTCCTGGAGTAACTCTACAATGTAGTAGTTGCACTGCCTGCGTCTTTTTGAAGCCAGAATCGCTCCCGAAACCTTTGGCTGAGGTATCGGATAAACGACGTAGGCTTGTTTGTTTCGTTATCGAACGGCTTCAAAATGAGGTTAGTTCAAACTAGGCTCGGTAACCTTGGCCAAATTCTTTTCTGGAGCACTCCCGTCGTCAGCAACCCAGGGTATCTCCGTCTTCCATCTTTTGCCCCAGCCATTTCCTCAAAATCGAGAATGTTACGTTGATATGTGCATAAAATCGGGCCAGAAACGTGCAGGTCGCCAGAAATGATCTTAAATCTGTTACCCGTTTTGCAGCGTCTCCGGTGGTAGCTCCTCCAAGACCTTCAGTTTCTGATGCCGGTGATGGGGAATATCTTCCCCACACTTTATCATTGCGCCAAAGAAGTTCATGCTCATTCTAGACATTTTCATTTCGAGCCTTGATCCTGAGGTTGTTGTATACAACACATCGAAGAATTCTTCGAATATTCGTAAACTCGCGTCTTGCCGATTTACTGCAATAGGAATCCGTCATCCAATGTATCGAACAATTGTTGTTTCTGAGACTTGGCGAAAAATCTGCAAGAACGCATTTTCTAACCAGTCCATGGAATCCGAACCAGCCATGAGCAGCATCTTGTGTATAGACGCATGAATACCGATGGTGATATGGGGTGAGGTGACCGCGATCGATGTCCGCCACATTACTCTTGTGGCAATGTGGTATGTTCGGCGAAACGGCCTTCTTTATGTCGAACTTGCATTTTTCCTAGGGAGATGACCACTGATAGCTATCGCATGCGTTTATGGACACTTCAAGTCTAAGTTGTGTCCGTTGCGACATGCCTGGGACTTGCCGTGCAAATTTTGTTCTCACCGTGAACCCTGCATTGGTTGCATGCTACAACAACCGCGCATATAGAAAAAAAGCTTGGATCTGAGCCGCCATCGGTCCTTTTTCTCGCACCAGCATCACCGCAGCAGATTTTTCCACTACCCTCCGTGTTCATCTGGAAATACAAGTAACCCCGTCTCTGAAATCCTGCATCCCAGCTGTTTTCGCTATGATCTCGATTTCGCTTGGGGATCTGACTGTGAGATCTTGCTATGCATCGAACCTTTGCCTTCGATTTTGGCTAAGATCTCGTATCGTTTTCGGGACGCAACCAAAACCGTATTTTGAAAACGCGAGCTTGTGACGCTCCAAATGAAACTTATCATGAGTTTGTGCTTCGCCTGCGGGTGTTTGCCGCAGGAAAATTCGAAAATCGAATTCCACATCAACCAATGGTGTACTCATTCTTCATCGGCCTGGAGCTCCTTGGTCGCTTCTCTTCTGCTTGTACGTCTGATCTAGCATGAATTCTTTTGCAATCATTAATCTTGGAACTTTCGTTGCCGCCCCATGGTTTCTGACTGCGGTTACAGAACCTTGGAAATGATGGCGACGTCACCTTCGGTCAGCTTCTCCACTGTGATCAGCTCCGAAACTTTTTTCCGTCAGCTTTCTCAGCAGCCCGATTTGGCGCCCTCCAACAGCTTCCTTATGGTACGCGTGCCCTATCCGGTCATCGTGTTTCCTGTTGTATGCAGCATCGGGTTCGGTTGCAACATTGATTTTGTTTCCTGCTTGCAGAACCTTTTGCTGTAGCCTGAGGGTGTTCTGCCTACAGCACCAAAATCAACGTTTTTATTACGTTTTCGTTTAGCTTGAAGCTTTGTCCTCAGGCAACTTCCAACGCGCCTTTCTTTATCCAGGGCTTCGACACGCTTTTTTTGTAGCATGTGTGGTTTGGAAACTGACTTCGCTTTCCTCCTGTCACTTGTATACATTAGGCATCGGTGTTCGACTCATTGGTGCTACTTTTTTCAACAACCGTTTATCGAACTTTACCAAACCTGCTGCTGAAATCCGTAGCACACCCGCTTTGGCGAGGTTCGGTACCACCATCAGGATATGGGTTTACTTCCGCCTCCTTGGAATCATGATCAATACATAACTGTAATTTGACCTTCTTTGCCAAATTCCCAAGCTAACTACAATTTCAGAAATGTCCGCGAAAAGCTTGTTCCGCAATTGGTTCTCCATTTGCTGTGACGAAATTTCCGGTTTGGCATACTCCTAACAGTATGTTTGAAACGCCCCTCAAAAGATTTGTATGGACATACTGATAACTGCTGCACCAGAGTCAACAAACCAATGTCCGCTCTTTTCAACGTCTCCAAATGCCGTTATGTCCACCAAGGTATGGTACATAGTTTTGGTCGTTTGGTTCTATCGTGCCCACATTTTTCACTGATAGAACCGACCCAGAAATTAGTCAAGCCGGGGTTGGCTGCAATAACCGTCCCTGTCATTGATGTTAGGCTGCTAACAGTCTCGTTGGTCGGCCTGCGAACAGGCGTTTCGGGAAGCTTCACCTTCTCACAACTCTGTTGATTCTGCCCCGTCCTCTTACCTCTGCTCCCGCTGCCAACACGACCCTCTACCTCGACCGGCGGGTCGGTTTAGGGGGCAGTTGTAAACTGCAATGCACAAATTCGTTCTTTTTTCAAAGTCGTTTGTTGCGGCACTTCCAGCAAAATTTTCATATGCAAAATTCGGTTGTTCTGGGTCTGGTTTTCCCGAAATGGTCTTACTCAGGGTTCGGAACTTGTTTGGTTGAACTGACCTTTTTTTCTTGATCCGCGTCATTTCGATGCATGCGGACTGCGCAAATGCGTTCAGCCCTTCTCACATACATCCACCCCAAGCATCTTCAAGTTCTTCTTCCTCCAACTCTTCCCACTTCGTCGGGTTCGGGACCACGTGGGTACTGCATCGCGCGGCTAGTCCTGCTGGCACTCAGCTGCATCAGCTGCTGCCACTTGAACCGTACTTGCGCTACTGTAGAAGGCAGCAGATCGTGGCTGCAAAGCATCACAAAAAATGATCCTCAACCACTTCTGCCATTTGCTTCTGTCTAGTCCAACTGCGGCTATCGCTTCAAATCAGCAAACCATACCAGCTGGTGAATCTTATCCTCCGCTGCTGTTACACTGCAGGTTCTCCCCTCATAAGTATTCATTGAGCCGTCTTGTTCCATGGCATGCACTCGGATTGGCGGATTCCAATCTTTGTACATTTAACATGAACTTTCTCGGCGTCTTCAATGAATCGTTCCACGCAGACCGTCTTTAACCTCAAATTGGAAAAATTCCACTGGGTCCCTGACGTATTCGTGTTGTAGGCATCGATGCTGTTCCACATCAGGAGCCGTTTTCGGAAAATCTCCCAAGTTTTCAAATCTGCCCCTCTGCTATTCCTTCTGCACGATGAAGTCTTCAGTCAATGTGTGTGGCGAACAGCATAACGAGTTTGTAAACGCCGTAGTTTCCATTTCATTGCGGGCGCCGACGGACGCTCGACTGTTCAGAAGAAATCTGACGTCTGCACACCATTTGCATCGGTAGTGTACCTGAAGAGTCCATCCGTTGTAGTATGACATGTAGCCTGCTACAGTGACATCTGTGCATCTTGGGAATCTTTTGTTATACAACAAATCTTTCAATTCGCAATAGTGTGTTAGGGCAACCATAATCGACGAAACAGCTTAATTCAGGAGTGCTGCTTTTTTGCTTTTGCCAAGTCCCACTTCAGCGTCTTCAAAAGCTTCTGGAGGCGCAATCCCGTTTTCTGGACTGGCAGTTTCTAGCCGGCCGTGCAACCATTGTTCAGTTTCTCGAATTCGCCTTGATGTCCAAATTGGCAATGAGTTTCAAAGTTTGTCGCAGTTGACCCAATGGTTCCAGCGATAGCGAGGTACCTGCGAAATCCGCTGGTTAATCGCCATCATAATATAGGAATCTAAGCGAGATATACCGCACTACATGCGGTTATACAGATTCAGCCGCTGAGATTCTGGCCAGCTGGTCACAATTCTTTAAATTTCAGAAAAGTTGAATGCTACACTATCGGTGACCTTCACTACGCTGTAAATGTATTAACTCGCACTCGAAAATTTTACCAGCTGGCAATTCGCGAAACGCGTACGAAATCGTGATTTAGAACGATTTTTGTTCAAAATGACCCAATTCTTTTGTTTTTGATTGTCCTATTTGTGAATTTTCAAAATTGTCCCCGTTCACTCATTTTGTAATGAACTAACCTAACTAATATGGACGGGTACGCCGAACGGAATGGTCTTCTACCAGTAACCCGGAAAAACTTGTGCCCCTAGCTCAGATATTACCTGAGTCCTTTACTAAAAAGTTAGATTTTTAGGTTTCGCCCCCTTTTCTTCCATATCTCAATCGAAATGGGGGCGTAGTTTCGTTTTCTTCTGACACCACGTAGGCAATAGGACTAAACCCGGTGAGTCCCTGTAAGGATTAGTCGGGCTTTAGCACTTCGTATTGCCGTAGCAAGCTGCTTTATCTTTTATTAATTAGCTTGCTGCACTTCTTATATCCAGTTGGGTTAACTGAAGCAAATGATATCTCCTGCGGATAAGTAAGTCCTTGACACTTTAGTTAATGTAGATACAACTATGTATTTAGTTAACTACAGTTCACATAATGTAATATCTCTACTTACTCGTTTAGTAGCGTAATCTCTGTGTGGAGTTAACTTTATGCTAAAAGCGAGAACAAGTCGAGTTGATTGCCTCCACTAGCCATATTATTGTTAGCGGCCAATCTTAGAATCTAGCGTAGGCTTACACCTACACATACTTTCTGCTGCTACACCTGCGTTTATTACTACACCTCCGTTGTATACTACATAAGTGGTCTTTAAGCATACTGAGCCTGTGTGGAATAACCTCGTGCTACGCTATAATAAGCATAAAAATATACCTGACCATATTTATTTTCGTAAGTTAAAGACTCCGGTCTTCCGGGTTTATCTCACCCCCTTTAATACTGTTTGCTAAATCTTTTTTATTTCGGGAAGTATGGCTAGATTTTTCGGGACGCCAAATACTGCCATTTTTAAACAAAAAATACACGTCCCGTGACAGAAATACGAGTACGTATTCTGCGGATTAATCACTGACCGTACATTAATTAACATGAAGGTCATCCACTGCAATATATGGAAATCTTTAAGATCGTAAAACAAATCTTAATACAAATCGAACTCTTCAAAAAGACGGCGACAGTACCTGTTTGGCTGACAGTGACAAATAAAGCATTTAAATGCAGTAGTTCAAACGCTACTTTTTCTGAATGATAAGGGCCTCGGTGCATTTTGACAGATTTGCACTTTTACCAATTTTTTTATCTTGAACGGGAACTTTTTGCCACTCAAAAATTTTCAAATAAAAACTTTTTGAACACAAGTTGCAATTTTTTCAGCTTAACTTTGATATCTGATTTTTTTCAGATTGATTATTTTTACTGTGTAACGCTTTTGAAAAAACACTCAAAAAAACGAGCGTTTGCTTCCATGGTGTGCTAAATAACAGTAAAATCATTATTTTTATTTGTCACTTAAGAGGCCCTAAAATACGCTTTTCGATCACCGACTGATTTTATTAAATTTTATTTTATACGATTTCTACGTCAAAATCAAAAATTAAAATTTGTCAAAAAAAACCCGACCACATCGAAAGAAATATTTTTTCTGCATGAGTTAAATAAAATAAATTGAAAATGGTGGATGAGTCGGCTTATTCAATTCGGACAAGTTTGAGTGTGAATAAAATTTCTTAAATTCCAGATATGAGAAGCCTGGAGTAATTTCTCTGCGATCCCGTAGTTTCGTTTTAAATTGGGTATGATTAAGAGTATCAACAAGAGCAAAGAAACAAAAAACAAAGATATATTTAAATTTCTCATATTTTTGTGCTAACGTTTTTTGTTATATATTCAAATATATTTATAATATATTTAAATATAGTGAGTAGCCATTCCAATATTTTCAGGACTAAGGATTCCGGAAAAAATTAAATTTGAAAAATTCACATAACAATGCATCTGGCTTTTGAAAAACAGGAGTCTATTAAAGTAAGTTCCTCGTCATTCAACCTATAAGTTTATAGGCTATAACCACGTCTGATTTTACCAAGCTTTTCGTGAAAAGATTGAAAATCATGCCTTTTTGTCTTTATTTAATTTTTGGAGATTTTTTTGGAGATTTTTTGCACCAATAAATCGACCATGAAATCAAACCTTTAATAATGAATATCAAAAAATAAATTTGGCGTGGTTTTTTACTAACTTAAAATTTGAAATATCGAGCGCTCCATTGGTCAAGTTTTGCCCTCTAATTTCGAAAGTCAAGATGACTATTATTTAAAACAAAATACTAATCATCCGAAAAATATTCAGACTGATTGTTTAAAAAATCCTGTTCTGAAAGTTATCAATTCCAGAGGCTTCACGGACGCAGGGGTCGGCATAACTTTTGAAGAAACCGTGATCGGATCGAATGCTGAATTCGGATCGACAATTTCAAAAACCTGATCGGATCGAATCTGATCGGATCGACAATTTTCAAAAACCTGAATCGGATCGATACTTGATCGGAATCGACAATTTGAAAATACCTGAATAGGATCGACAATTTGGAAACCTGATCGATCGAACCTGATCGGATCGAACAATTTAGAAAAAACCTGATCGGATCGAACCTGATCGGCATCGACAATTTGAAAAACCTGATCGGATCGAACCTGATCGGATGGGGAGACGACAATTTGAAAAAAACCTGAATCGGATCGGATCGACGAAAAAAAAGTCGATCCAATCCGATCCGACAAGTGCGATCCGATCCGCGATCAGGTTTATTGCCGACCCCTGTTCCAGGAACACGTGATCTGTTTATTCTATGATATATTGAAACTTTTGAGGAACGTTTGAAATTAATCAAGATCTCGGACAGTTTTGTTATAACTTCGAAGATTAACCAAATTATCATATTTTAAATAATTGAAATTATCTTTTTATGAACAATTAATTTTGTCCAACAAAATATATCGATCTGATTCTTTATTTATTTCCGAAATTATATTTTCAAAAAATAAAGTTCTTATTTTTATTGTTTTTCACGTTTTTGAAAATGCAAAACATTTGTTTACCAGTATTCTCTGCAGTGACAACTGTCGATCAATATGAATAATTTGTATTCATTTTTTTCTTGCTTCTCTAGTGAAACAAGTGAATTGATACCGACCTAGATGGTTTGAAATTTATTGGTCTTAAAGAGTTCTCGCTTAAAATTGACTTTATTTTAGTGATGAATTTGCGTATTCGTTTTAAAAGATTTTGTAAAATTTTTCGTACGTTTTTCAACGGCAAATACATTACAGCAAGGGTCCGGCGGATAGGTTGAGTTTTTTTCGCTCAACACCTTCACTGCAAAAGTGACGGTTTTGAAAACATCAGAAACTACTTTTCGATTATTGACTCAACGCAGTAAATTTGAATTAAAGCTCCTAGAAATGCAATTTATTTGAATTTTATTCGGCCAAATATATTTAAATAAAATTCTATTAAAATGAATTCCTAAAGAAAAAAAAATGTACGCATTAAAAAAACTATCCTTTATCGCTTGTAGAGAAAATTAAAAGTGCTAGAAATACGCAAGAGAAATCCCAAGCTACTGGGCCGCATTTTTAAATTATTTTACGAAGAACTGAGCGGAAGTATGCACAAGACTCGAATTTTAAGAAGAATGCATAGAAAGGAAATTTTATATTATGATTCGTAAACGCATGCGGAAAATTTGAATATTCTGGAAAAAAACATAATTTACTTCACTTGATTTGGAGAAACGTTCCGCTTTTGGGGTGATATTATAGACCAGACTGAATCTAAATTGTGTCATGAATACACACTACAAAGAAAATGGTGTAGACTGTGGTGTCATGCACAACGCCAGAGAATATTTTCCAGAAAGATGTCCAACTTGGATTTTCAAAGAAAGAAATAAATAGCTACGTGAAAAAAGGCCCATGAAATAACTTGCTGGGAATTTATTGAACAAAAATTTCGTGCAGATTGTAAGGCAAAATCAACTGTACAGATATATGAATAAAACGACAAATTAAATTGAATAGTTTTTGTCAGCATAAAATTCTCAAATATGCCTATATTTGGCTTTTTCGAAAACGCCTATCTTTGCCTAGGAGTTTGAAAAAAAAACCCTATCTTGCTTTCGTCATTCCGCCGGAAAAGTTTTCGCTTCAAAACGCTGTCACCTATTAGCCGGATCACCCTACCCGCGACTGCTGTGAAATAATTGAATGGATATGAAGATGTTTAAATTATAAAGGGTTACAAAATGAAAAAAAATAATATACAATGTACTGAACATTAAAAAAATCGTTTTCAAAACCAAATATAATCATCATTCAAATTTGTTTCCGTTTCATTTCCGAAATTGTGAAAATTTGTAATAGACTCGTGAGTTTTGAAGCTGCTGGAGAATGAAAATTGAAGGTTTCCAAAGATCGTTTTCGTAAATGTTTCATGGTTGTCGACAAATTTTTAAAATTAAGTTACTCTGATATAAATGAAAGTCTTCCGCGGAACCATATATTCTTTTTCTTTAAGTTGTGATAATTCAATCTGGCAAGATTCAAAGGTCCTGCAGAAGTCCGGTGTCTCTTGGTCATTGTGCTCGCAGAAAATTGGGCCGTTTAATAGTTTTATGTCAAGGCCAACGGAACTGTTTTTTGCTGGTCAAGCCAAGCAAATCCAAATGAAATTTTTGCCTGTCAAGCCAAGTCACCAAAATTTCTCTCGTCTGGTCAAGCCAAGCAACCCAGACAAATACCTCTGCTTGCAGAGGTCTATTCAGAGTATATACCGACAGAGAAGAAACAAAACCGAGGACGATTTGATAAGAGTTAAAGTAGCCATTCTCCATATTTTCAGCTGATGATTCGAAAAAAAATAAGTTTGAATTTTTAAGCAGAAATGAGGTAATTTCGAATTGTCCAATTAATTTTGACCGAAATCAAAAACCATGTTCAATGATTTTCAAATAGCATTTACAAAATTATGGTGGTCACCTTACGCGAAATAGTTAAAAGTGGCCATTTTTGAACGAGTGTTTTTCGTTGTTTGAAAACATATTGAAAAAACAATTTGAAATAATAAATAAGGCAATTTTTTTAAAATGTTCCGGAATTATTTTTCAAAAATTCTCAGATTTGTCGAATTCGAAGAAGTCTTGTTTCGAAGCAAATTTATTTAAAAAGCAATTACTCGAAAATTCTGTAGTTACAAAAGTTGCTTGAATTACAAAACATTAACTTTGATGATATTGAAAACAAGATACAGAAACAATGTAATAGAACGTCATATAAATAAGCAAACCTAGCTGGAGAAGTTTCTTTATCAGAGCCGAATATCCGTATTTCAAAAAATGCACTGATCCCTGTAATTGGGGCATTTGAGGCGAATTAATACTTCGATTTCACAAATTATGAAAAGATCTTAAAAAAGTCTCTGAACATTTGAAAAAAAATGCCTTATTTCTTTTTAAATTTTTTTAATAGTTTTTTCAGTCAGACAACGCACAAACTCTTCAATATGTCGCACTTTTACTCTTTGCCGAGTAAGGCGACCACATATTTGTATATGCATTTAAAAAAACATATACATGTTTTCGGGATTTTCGCGTCGAAATATTTGGAAAATAATTTGAAAAAATTTCTCATCATTTTTCGTTCAATAATTTTTAAACTAATTTTCTTGAATTCTCGCAGCTAAAATATTGGAATCGCAACTGTCACTATATTAAATTATTCTTCGTTTGTTTCTTCAGTGTTTTCTTATACTCCTGAATCCATACTTGTTTAAACGAAACTACCGGTTGGCAAAATCCATCGAACAGCAGCTTTATAAAAAGAATATATCACGAGACTTGCCGAATTGGTTAATGCAACCTGTCACACCATTTTAAATATATTCTTAACGAAAAAAAATATTTTTTTCGATTCAAATTTTTTTTTTTCGTCGTTTTCAAAAATTTAAGAATTTTTCAATTTAGACTCTAAAAACGGTAGGAATTTTGAAATTAATAAATGTTAAAATAGTAAACACAGGAGCTAGTTTTTTAGGCTCACTAATAATAAAAAAAGAAATAAATTTTTACTGTAATGTAGACACCGTTCGATAGACAACCGCGCGTTTTTTGAAAAGAACGATTTATAAGAAAAAAGAATAATCAATCTGAAAATAATCAAGACTATACTAAAATTAAGCTGAAAAGTGGCACTTGTGTTGAAAAAACGTTTTTGTCTGAAAATATTTTGAAGTAGACAAAAAGTTTCCCATGCAAGACAAAACCATTAAAAGTAAAATCTGTCAAAAAATGCACCGAGGCCTTAGTATTTTATAACTAAGTATGGTTTTTCAAGCTGCAATAAATTGATATCTAAATTATATTTGAATGTGTTCTTATTAAGGGTTAAAGTAGCAATTATATTACACAAGTGCTAGCACATTTAAAAATGCGTTTTCAATAAAGCTAAGCAGTCAATCATGTACAAACAGACTTTTTCAAAATTACTGTTGCAAAATTGGCAAACTCCTCATGAAGTTTCGACAAAGTAAAATATAAATTTTTAAATCAAAGGTATCAAAATCTCCTAGCTCACAAAAGACACATCCTTATTGTTTTTCCTTCATTTTCTTTAAGACCACGTCGAGTCCGGCATGGGAAGGACGTCGGTCCATATCTGCGTCATCCTCCAGAAGATACATACGCCATGTTACAATCCACCGCTCACCGGTCAGAGCACTAGTCGCAAAAGATTCCAGATTTGAACCAAACCTCGGCGTCATCATGGTGGCTTGAAGCTGAATCGGAAACGCAATGCCCGACAAGTGACTCGGATAAAGCTACCTCGATAACCCTTGACCACAGGGGAAATTGTCGCTAACATTCTAAGCCATGTAGTGGTGGACGGTTAACGACGTTGGAGGGTTATCTGTGAACCGAAGAAGTGTTCTAAGTCTTTCTACCGGAGGCGGCGTCGATTGTCGCTGATATCTCTCGCCAGCTACACCGAGATCTTGGGCAATACATTCGGAAGACCGGACATACGGTGGCGGGTGATGCGATTTGCATGGGTGGAGTTTGTGTTATCGTGTGGATAAAGAGACCTGAATATTTTTGTTCGAAAGCTTAATAAGTTTTTATTTCTTTTGAGGAATTTCAAAAAAATTAGCCAGGAAATATTTCGACAATTTTCTTGTTTTGTTAGAAACCGGCTTTAAAAAAGGAACAGTATGGTAATACTGATTTGCTCAGGGAAAATAAGAGTCACCGAGTAAGCTGAGACACGGCGCTGCAGGTCTGCAAAAATCGATTTTATATATAGAGTTTTTTTTTCAAATTTTGAGATGAACTAATAGGAAAGAATAAATTAAAATCTCAAAATATGTTTGCGGTATACATATCTGCGCACTTGTCCAAAACCGCTTGCTAAGGTTCAAAAAGGTTCTTCCTTCTATTTTCAGAATCTGGAACAACTTTAAAAACTTGGGACACCTCGAAAGTGAAAAATGACAGAAAGAGGTAGTCTGAACATTTTGGTCAAAATTATTGCAAACTTTCCTTTTGATATCGCCGTCTAACTGTGGCACCACTAGTTTCGAGAGTAAGATAAAGGAAACGGGAAGATTATTTATATTTTTAGGCGTGCGCATTGGCAACATTTCACATTGACATGTTACATAGTGTATTTGACAACTTCAAGATTCAAGAGATTTTTGATTGGATATTTTCTTTTTATCAAAAGATGCAAGCAAAAAAATGCCAGTTTTAGTAAAATAAAAAAGTGATGCGGTTCTTGAGCAAATTGCCAATTTTGTAAAAGTTGAAGAGTACGCAGCACAGTATATTATCTTATCCGTAAATCCTTTCAAGTGCTAATAATTAAGTAGCGGGTCATTCTAGTAAACAATCCCTAAAAAATGCGCCCGTATTGAACTCCCCATAAATTAATCAACGAAAAATTAATACAACAATGTTCCATGTTACGCCCCTCAAAGTTCCCTCCTCTCGCGAGCCACTCTCAGAAAAAACTTCGATAGATTGGATCATACAATAGAATCAGACACCCTTCAATAATTTTGATAATTTTACATACCCCTTTTCACACTATGCCAAACATTTGGGCCCTTATACTATATAACCAACTACATTAACTACACTGGGCCCACATATTGTGAATAGTGGTGAAAAAGGATATCATATCCCGGATATTTGAATCGTAAAATTTCCATCTCAGAAAATGAGGGAAACTATCTTTTGAAAACGCTACAAAATTTCAACTACAGTTAGATAAAAAATTGTTTATAGAAAAATTAAAAGCGTATCGATCATTGAATTACGGGACGTTAATATGTCGATCAGTTTGAAACAATTAAGACTATTCCAAAAAAGTTGAAACTCAATAAAGATAATTTTGAAATTTTCAGATTGAAAAATGTCGAGCGTGGTTTTTCGGCTGATCCCAAAACTCATTTGGATAGACTTCAAATCTTATCAACAGCTTGTTAATCATTATTCATTTTTTATATAATAAGACTAAAAAATATCGAAAAATTATCAAAGGTTTCAGGTAGCTCGCAAGATTTATTTTTTTAAAACAACGTTTTTTGCCTATTCTAGAACTACCACCCTCTTTTGTACTTACCATCCCGAGAGTGAACCCATCTCTTTCAGTTTCTCCGCCAAGATCTTGATCTGTATCATTTCGATCGATAAATGTTGCATCCGGTATCGTCATTTTTGTTGAAAAAGTCCTTTTTGGAAAATTTGTAAGCGGGTAGGCTGGGCTAGACGGTTTTGAGTCGGACAAGTCCAGCTCCATGTTTGCCTGGAATGATTCAGAAATTTAAATTTACAATAAAAATTCCATTATGTTTCAAACGATTCTATTAATTTTTTTTGTTGTTAACAATTCAGTGTATCAACTGGTAAAATGTTTGAAGGTGATTTGGCAGAAATAAAATTCAAACCGTATATTCTTAGATTTTTTATAGATTGTCTCAAAATTCTTGTGGTTTTTCGGAATAGCAAAAAATAATAATTTTTATTTACTTATTGAGAATGTTTGAAACAAAACTACACTTAACATTTTTTCACAAAAAAAATTTAAACTGCTGACTTTTTGAATTTCAATTCTTATTTATAAGAAAAAAAAGAATTTACTTAACAATGTAGCTTTCTAAGCAATGAATTTTGATGTGCTCTAACGTTGCGGAAGCCAGAACTCTCCTCGATAAACTTAGGTCAAAAATTCTGATTTATTTGGGAAATAAGATTTTATTGACAAACAAATTTGATAACTAGATCTTAAACTAGATATTACAAAGTTGTTTAGCAATTTTGAAATCAATTATTTTGAGTTTTCACTAGATTTTTGATAAAAAATCATTTTATCTGCTCACCGTGATCATTCAAAAATAAATTGGTGGCCAGGACCTCACGAAAAATCGATTCTAACGGTTTGGCAAGCTGCTGTGAAGCTGATTTTTTCAGAACTTACTCGGTACAGGTACCGTCTAAAATTCAAAAAATAGAAAATTGTTTTGGAGATTTAAAATTTTGACTCTTAACTGTTTTAGAGGTTACCTTAGGCAATGCAAAAATTGTGCCTGATTTGGCCCGAATTTAATCTGCAAAAAGTTAAAAAATTAATTTTAAGGTTTCTGAGATTATTAAATTACTGTTCTGCAATTGACTTTAAGGAGTTATTAGCTTTGAAAGGTCGGATATTTTCGATGTAAAAAGTATCAGAAAGAATCAAATTTAGACTCTATGAACGGCAAATAGATTGCAAAGAATTTGAGATTATAAAGAAATTATGCTCTATAATGACCTCTTAAGGAGTTATTGGCTTTGAAAGGTCGGAATATTTCAGTGTAAAAGTATCATAAAGAGTCAAATTAGGCTCTCTTTAAGATAACTCCTTAAGAGGTCAATTTGGAGCATATTTCATAACCTCAAATTCTTTAGAATTCTATTTGCCGTTCATTAGAGCCTTAACTTTGACTCTTTCTGTACTTTTACATCGAAATAATTCCGACCTTTCAAAAGCCAATAACTCCTTAAGAGGTCAATTCAGAACAGTGATTTATAATCTCAGATAACCTTAAAATTTAATTTTTTAACTTTTGAATTAAATACGAGCCAATCAGACAATTTTTTTGGCATTGCCAAGGTAACCTCTAAAACAGTTAAGAGTTCATTTCCAAAAGATTTTATATTTTGACTTTTTTAGAGGGTGCCTACTGAGTATTATCTGAAAAATCAATTTCAAAGCAGCGTGCCAAAATGTTTAAATTGATAAAAAACCGTTTATACGCGAGGGAGTTAAAATTTTCAAAAATCTAAAAACACAATTTTTATTCCACAAAAAATGACACATAGACCTAAGTTTTTCAGGAAGTTATGCCAAAAAAAGTTAGAGTCCCTGGCCCCCTCCGTGGCCACAAGAGTCTCTGAGTTATCTTAGACTAAGATATTACAAAGTTGTTTAGCAATTTTTGAAAATCAATTATTTTGAGTTTTCACTAGATTTTTGATAAAAAATCATTTTATCTGCTCACCGTGATCATTCAAAAATAAATTTAATTTAAAAAATAAATATTTTTGTCTTAATTGTCAATAACCTAAATTAAAAAAAAGTTTGAAACCATAACTTATAAGCGGGCTAACCATAGTCGAAGAGTACCCAAGCATCTG
Source organism: Oikopleura vanhoeffeni (assembly GCA_004367855.1). NCBI lineage: Eukaryota > Metazoa > Chordata > Appendicularia > Copelata > Oikopleuridae > Oikopleura > Oikopleura vanhoeffeni. The sequence continues at coordinate 132,695 of SCLH01000184.1, forward strand.
ATATGGAGTCATCAAACCCACAAGATCCATGCCATTCCAAATCAAAAATCACTCCAAAATTTTAAACTACCGTATGTCCTGGTGCAGCTTTAATTTCCAGCGACAATTCCACCTATCCGTATAAGCTCTGTGCTGCAATTTTACCTGTGGGTTCAGAAGCCCCATCTACAATCTTACCGTCACACCGTCAAATTCTTGCACGCAAGTTTCTACACTCGCGCACATTGGCCATTCGTAGAATAAGCGATCTGGTTTGAAAGATCTCTGCTTGTTCTTGGACAAAGCCCTGTTAATCTTTGTCTTTCGGCGGCTCGATCTTGGGCCGAGGCCATGGCCAATAAAACTGCTGCGGAAATTTTCATTGCTAAAAAATCATCATAAATCTCTTATCTTTGAACAAAAAATTGTTTTGTTACCTTTATCAGCAAATTAAAAATTAATCTAGATAAAATAAAAAAGGATGTGTGAGAAAAAAAGAACTGAACAAAATGTTTTGGGTGGCGGTCTAGATAAAATTTTGAGTTTATATAGCGAGAGCCCCTTGAGCGCACAAGATTACGAATAGCATACGAGAGCGACGCGAGGGCGACAAGGGCGCGCGGAAATTTTTCGTAATTTTTTTTTTGTCGTCTGGGATTAATTCACTATTCAGCTCCTGCTTCAGAGTTGAAATTCGTAAAGAACACGATTGAATCATCATAACAAAAGCAGTTTAATTAGTATAAAGCTGAGCCCTAATTATGTCAATTCACGTAAATGCATTCTGGAGACAAAAATTGAAATACATTTTATTTGTTATATAAGTTAATTTGACATGATAACAAACCATACCTCATTGATGATAAATTACTTGATTCGTGAACAGAGAGAGTTGGATATGCCAATGTTGTTATTGCGGGTGTATTTTGTACTGTTTTAAAAAGGTCTCTAACTTTCTATTACAATTATCAAACTTAAGGGAGTGGGTGTCGCTGATTTGGACCTCTTCCAAGGTCATTTTGGCCAAACTAGCAAAAATGACATTCCAAAAACATTTGGACTAACAAACCAACCTTTACGTAATTTGAACTAAACAGTAATCTGATACAATCCAACCTACGCCGACACCTACGCGCTTTAAAAAGCTTCTTAAAAGACACGCAGTTCGTCCCTTCTTCAATTTTCTCATCTTTTTCATTGATTGTTTTGTGTGTCAGCTCTCTGCGAGAAGCCGTTACAAATAATGTTTAAAAAGCGCTTTTCGTTTCAAGATTTTGCTATCAGCGGACAAAAACGCGAAAAAAACCAAAATAAAAATTTTGGAATGGTCAGTTTGGGAGGCTCAGGCAAAAGCTATCTCCTGCCACCAGTTTGAGAGAGTACAGTTGTTGACTCATACTGCATCTGAAAGCACAAGACTTGTTTGACAATGAACTAAAGAGTTTTTTTGAAATTTGATTCGGCGTCTCTTCGGGGTGGCCTGTCAACCTTTTTCATGTTGGTCTAAATTTTTGACAAACAATTTAGAACCAGAAAAAAAATGCTTTCAAATGGATTTTTCCGTAAATACAAACACTTTTAAGGATTTTTGGTGCAATTTTTAAACTAGGTAGCGTTAAAAGAAAAACAAATTAGCGCAATTTCAAGTTTAAACATAATAAATCAATAAATTTTTATTTCGTTTATTTGGCTTTTGCCGCAAAGCCAAAATTTAAAACAAAAGCAATTTGCATTATTTGTTAGGCGTCCTCTGCGTGCCGCTCACACAAAAAATAAGTACAAAAAGATGAAATTGAAAGAGTAGGTACGAAACTGCGTGT